>VWPU01008541.1:0-136239 GCA_013398955.1 Callaeas wilsoni
GAACCCAAACCCCTACAGCATGGCCATTCAGAGGACAGCAAGGAAGAAAAGAACAAGAGGACACTTAGAAATAGAGCAGAGCTTTATTGCAGACAGAAGCTAAAGTGCTAGTGTTGCTACATATTAATATTTTGGGACATAAATAACATTCCATAGATTTTATTTTCTTTACCTTTAGTCATATGAAGGTGATTAACAGTTTTACTGTTCTAATTAACTGAGGCAACTTCAAATACCTACCAGTGATACAGGTTTAACTCACCAAGCCTGTGCAGCTTGTATAGGTTATTGATACACAGCAGAGTCCCTCCAAACCAGCTGTATGTACTGTTTGTTTTATGCCAGCCTTCCAGAACGTGAAAAGTGATTTCCTCAATCTGATCTTGGGAGCATGCTGAGGAAGACAATCTGGCATACTCAAAACCTCACGTGCTTTGTAAGGAATTGATAATGCATTCAACAGTTCTGATTTCACGCTGTCCTGAGTTACAAGTTTAAATTATGAAAATAGTTGTGCTATGATTTTGGAACTCAATTGGTACAGAGGTTTTTTTCTAAACGTATGCTACGCTAGAACTAGATCATGTATTCAGCTGAAAAAATATAGGCTGTCTGAGGTGAAAAATAAGGACAGAAAGTCATACTAAACAATCAATATGATACAGTTATCCGAGTCAGACAAACTGTGTTATTACATAACTGAAGCATAATCACATAACTAAAGGGTAAAATCCAGTTAATCCATTTCTTATGGCCATCTGTATCCTAGGAAGAAGTCACCTTGAAGAGATTCTGTACTCTGGCAAGAAAGCTGCAAATCCCAGGCAATAGAGTATCTAAAATGTGCTAATACAAAGCTTGTGTAAATCAGGGAGGTTCTGAGTGAGACTGATTTAATTCTGTATATAGAATTTTGTGAAAGGTAGAAACATCTAATTGTGAAATGTCTTACTCTGACTTTCAGGTTTTTAAAGGATGATGAAAACTTTCAGATGATACAAGAAGAAATTAAAAAATTCTAAGGAAAATTGCTTGCAATGAAGTACTGCAAAGGAGTGGTCTGATCAACTAACATCTTTGTTATTTGATCATAGAGTAAATTTAAATAACTGGGAAAAATGTGTTAAACATAGTTACCCATACCTGGAAAATACCCCACAGAAATTCACACACGTGCAAAAAAAATTACTTTACACAATAAGGATTAAAAATGCTATAATATGTTACCAGTTGCAACACTAATCTTTCTTCTTTTATCCTCTAAACACAATATGTTTTTAATACAATAGATTATGCTTTAAACAAAGGCAATTTCTTTCTCAATTCTTGTTTTATTTGCTATGAATCTTTTCTAAGTTTTATAGAAGTTTTCATACAGCGCAGAATTCTGAGCACTAGTCCTCAGGAATAAAATTTCTATAGAAAGGGTAATATACAACATGGGCCTGTTGCATATTACCCTTTCTATACAACTTGTATACAACTGTCTCTGCAAGCTGATATCGGTTCTTAGTTGCAGCCTCTAGATCAGACATTAGCTTAAACCAGCCTAAGAAGCTAAAGAGCACTTTTAAACAATTAACAACACAGTGGCATTAAATAATCAGGAGTGAAGTGTGCAAATAAAGAAAAGTCAGAAATCAGGACTAAATTCACTCTCCATTAAAGACTGCAGTAAGAGATGTAGTGGGAAATTGTTAAAACTCTCTTGATTAACTAAAAAATAAAAAGTATAAAATCCCACTAGCTTTTATATGTCAGTCTTAAAACTAAGAAACCTGAATTATAAATACTGTTATATCTGCCTAGATGTTTTTAGAAGAAAAATCCAAAATAATGAAAAAGGTCAGATATGGTTTACAACATTAATAAACTCTCACTCTATTCTCAATATCAGTAGATTTTTCAATTATAGTTGCTTTTAGTTTTTTTTAAGCAGATCATTTGACATTCACAATCTGATTGAGATTAAAGCGTTGCACTAACTTTAGTTTATTCAGCTGACAGAGCTAAAGAGAAATAGGTAAAACAGGATGCCTAAAATGTCATTTTTCCCTTATGACACCTCATATAGCTTTTGAAAGGCCTGTAGATGAAACAAGTTCTAATATATACTGGGGGGAGTCTTTGAGCAGGATCGTGGCTTTCCTGTCCTTATCATATCATATCATGTCATATCATTCCACTGCCTCCTCCAGTAAAAGAGCAGGAAGAAAAGTACTTCTCTGCAGATCAAAGTTCCAGTGAAACTTTGACAAACTGGTTGTTTTTTATGGACTTATCATGAATAGCTTGGATACATTAATGAAATTCTTAAATTTTTAAAAAGAATATCGAAAAAAATAAAAATTTAGGATGAGAGAGATATAAAATCCTTCTTTTGGAATTTCTTAACCCATCAGAGAAGGTAGACAGCATCTTCAGGAAGTTTCCTGAAAGTTTTCAAAAATTTATTATTTTTATCATCAGAAAGTCAGTGGACAAACAATTTCAGAGAAACAAATATAGCTAGACCTTGGACAACCTTTCCTGGTTTTGAAAGAAAGAACATAAGAATTTATGAGAATTAAGTTTAGCAAAATAGATTCCTGATTCTATTTGCAGAATATTAGTATTGAAAATTCATAATGACTTACTATCTTCCTATCAAAAGATCTACTTTTGGTCACCAAGACAACAGAGAGGAAAAAAAATAATCTAGCAATGAGGAAGAAAGTGAGAGTCTGGTTGAGGTCAAGTAATGGACAAAGAACTAGATAAATCCTTATTTATTTGTCTATTCTTCACCTAAACAAAAAGAAAAAATGTACTTAAGATGAGAAAAGGGGGGTTTGGAACTAGATGTTCTTTGAGATCCCATTCAACCCAAACCCTTCTGTGATTCTATGACTCTTGTAGTTCTTTTCAGGCACAAATCAACGGAAAGCTCTATGTCAACTGTCGTCTCAAAATGCAGCTTTTGGTACTGTTTTGAATAGTTAACATATCAAATTTAGTTTGCATAGACATGCAAAAACATCTGTTTTGGTATGATGATATCAAATGTGTTAAACCAAAAAGTGGTGGAAAAAAGACATATTTAAAATAACATTGAAAAAATTAAAATTATTAAAAAATACTGTACTTAGGTATATGCTAAATAATTTATATACATATGCTAGTAAATATTATGAAACATAAGAATAATTTTACTATTTTTTTCTCTAAAAATGTCAATGGCAATGATCATGTTACAAAAATATAGTTTTGTCTCAGTCATTTTATCTTCAAATTTTCATTTTGATTACATTTATTTGCCTATTCAGATTCTTACTTTTCTTAATTGCAAACAACCAATCAAAATCTCTTCTACAAGATTTTGATAAAATTGCTCCTTACAATTCCTGAAAGAAATTCAACAAGTAGAATAAATTAATAGTAAAAATCTGTAAAATGTTCTTTTGTACTTTCTTAAATATGAGAACGAATTAGTTAGTTTATCACCTATTTGAAAGAATCTAAGAGAACTTTATTTGGAATTGTCTGTCGTTGGAATGACTACAACGTGTTAAATTCACTTGAAAGGGGGCAAACAATAGGTCAAATCTCTTGGAGCTTTGAGAAACCAATTAATTCTATAAAAAAGAAGGAAACAGCAACCTTCACTTCATTAGACATTACCCAAGAGGGTCAGTCACTGACAGATAATACAGAGAATGAATAATAAGCAAAGGATTTTTTTTAATGAAGATATTTTTTCGGGTTAAAGAAAGTTAATATAAGATGCAAAACTGCACAGCTCTTTCATGTTTCTTGAAATAAAGTGGATTAAAATGAAATTCAGGATCTAAATTTAAAATAATTTTAATTTTATAAAGTACAAGAGACCACTCAATACCTTTTCTAAGGACAGATGATAAGACTTGGAAAACTAGATCATGTCGAAATCAATGCTCTCTGCCCTTCCAAACTACATTATTTTCCCTATGTTCAGAGACAAAGAAAACATTATTCTCTCCATTCGAATTTGTCAGAAGCTCTTTACTCTTTGCTTTCTCCGTTTCTATGAAGTCCATCCACACAAAGCAGATGACTGATTTTTCCCCTTCCAAGAACAAGGGTGTGGGGGAGAGTATAAAACATCCAGCTAATGCGTATTTGAGCTGACTAATAAAACCTCTGTTTAACTACTAAAACCTCACTTTAATTATATAATCTGGGAAAGAGCATTGCATGTGTAGTACGTCTCAGAAACCAGAAATTTTATTTCCCAACTGGATTTTCTGGCTAGACGGAGCTGCGCTGAAGCAGCCCGGTGGCAGCGGTCAGGGCACTCCTCCTGGCTGTGGGCAAGTGAAGTTGCAGTCCTTTTGCTAACCAGCTTACTGAGGGTTCCCACAATTTGGGACCATGCTTTAACCACTATGTATGCTTTAAATTGATACTGGCACCTCTCAAAACCAGATGGATGTGGAGGTACAGACGGGGCTTTCTGATTTTCTACCACAACTTCTTTGCTGACTTGGACTAAAGCAATAAAAACACAGCAGGGTGTGGAGACAAATGAGGGGACCACCTCCAACGCAGGATACCTGTATACCTATAAATCTCACTTTTCCTTTCGTAGTGTGACC
The DNA here is from genome assembly GCA_013398955.1 of Callaeas wilsoni. NCBI lineage: Eukaryota > Metazoa > Chordata > Aves > Passeriformes > Callaeidae > Callaeas > Callaeas wilsoni. The sequence continues at coordinate 4,614 of VWPU01008541.1, forward strand.
AGCGCTGCATCTTGATGTCTTGGTGGCACAGATGTATGCTATCAGCTGTCAGTTGGATCACTAATTTTGAGCTTCCTCCAGGGAAAACTTCAAAGGAACGTGGATAGTTTACCTTAAAGAGAAAGAAATCAAACTGAGTGAAATGATCACAGTGCTGCTGAGTAGAAATGATGATGTATGAAAGCTACAGCCAGAATATTCTAATTTTCAGTGGGACTTGGAAGAAGAGTGGGCTACAAAATAATTTTCTAGTTATTAATCTTATTTTATTACTTAGGTTTCTCTTATTCTTCAGATGGACTATCTAGCTGCAGGGGACATTCCCCAGAACTGGATCGAAGAATAGTTTCAGCTTAGCAGGTGTGAACTCATAAATGCTCCACAGGAAATAAGAATGATTTTTTAAGGTTTACTCAATGAGCAATGTGTGATTTACTGAGTCCCATCCATGTGATCATATTCATGAACACAAATGCAACTGCACAAGAGCCAAAAAGGTGGAACTAAAGAAGCAGCAGCATGGCTCAGGAGAGTTACTTTTGCAGTCCTTATTAATTTTTATTTTTAAGCATTTGATTCCCCTATTGGAAGGATTGTGCAATGAGACAACTGATTAGGAGAGAAAAAAGAAAATTATCTCACTTGTCAGCACAAAACACAAAGACTTTTCACCTCTACAGCAACACAACAGAAAAAACAAACAAAGCAGCTTCACGATGTCTACAGAAAATGTGGAGAATGAAGCAATTTTAAGGAGGAATGTGATTTATGTCAGAATAATTCATCCTAATATCCAGTTCATTCCAATTTCACAAAATATGGATCAGCTTTGTAACACAGAAATTAGTTTTGTTCTTCAGTTCTAAAAGTTGATTTATTTCATTCATTCATAATGCTGTGTAAGGTGGAATGGAGGCTGGAGACTTTCACTCCATATGAAATTGATTCCCTTTCCTTAGCCATGTTTTAAGCACACCCTTCCATGGAAATTGTTTGAACTGCCTCTGGGCTCCATTATTCCTTGATAACCCCTAGAAACATATGCACATAGACCTCAGCTGGCTTGTATGCTCAGGAGGAAGCAGAACAACCACAGCAATCCACAAAGTCTTTTATTCTTCGATAATAATATAGTTTCCCAACTGTTTCTCATCTATACATCCAAATACAGCACATTTTTCAAAGAAGTTCTTCAGTGAATGTTTCTTCTCTTAGTACGAGACTTTTAGGATGGTGGAGGCAAAGAGGAGGAAGAAAAAATGAAGGAAGGTTTGTGAAATATGAGACAACTCAAAATATTCACATAGCATATGTTCTACTGGAGGATTAATTTGAGATTTAAATAATTGCCTGTAAGGAAAGGTAAATCTCATAGCTAGTAGCTGGCATTTTACAGGAGAGAGATATCAGTGTCTTTACGCACACATTTGTGAATGCCTCTGTGTACTTTGCAGAGGAGAGTGCAAAGGAACAGTTGCATAGTTTCCACGTTGACAAGAATTTCTACTTAATAGTCTTTTCTTGAGAAAAATATTGTGGAAATAATTACATTTGCACGAAAACTCTGCATTATAATGGAGGAACACATCCAACAGAAAACTTTTCATAAAACTACATTAACACAGTATCTCACAGAAGCCTTGCAGTGTGTTTTGTGCATAAAAGTTTTGATACTATAAGGCTGTTGAGATGATAAGGTTCATATGCTGCGACAAGAATCTCTGCAGGGGTGAAACACAAGATTAATTTTAAATGCAAATTGCTGTATACGTAAATAAAAATCTATTTTTTAATTTCACAGATGGAATTATGTGGCTAATGCTTATAATATAGGAAAATAATATCAGAAAATAAACAATGTTTCATTCCACATCAAGCAATCATTGAAAGCTTCACAGGAAAGCTTTTATCAAAGTTCTGTCTCAGGATGTATATAACCTATGAATTAATTTTTAACTTCACATCAGTCCAATCCATGATCCAAGCCATTCCACGGAAGGTAATTTTATGAGAAATTAAATTCCATGGAAAATTTTCACAAAACCCAAGTTTATCAAAAAGGAAACAACATCAGAGCCAAGGAACGTATCCTAATAACACTAATTTCCCAATTAACATAGAGCAAAAGAATGGATTAAAACATAAAAAGAGGTTGGCTTTACAAGAGCTTTTTTAAAAAAAAAGTCAAAGTTCTTTCGTGTTACCTTGGTGTTCAGATAGTCTCTTCTTTTGCATGGCCATCAGTTGTCTTTCACTGAGACAAGCTTTTTTTAAGAGGAAGATGCTGGTAGATTTCCTGCTGGAGAATCTAATTCCCAGCACGACTGTTTAATGTGCCAACTAGGCTTTATGTTACACAGTGACATAAAACAAACTGTCAAAGCAGTGTTTTCTCTAAAGAAAGATTTCCACCTACCAGAAGCCCTACAGTCTTGGAGAAAATTGATTGGACAACACTCACAGTAAAAAAGAGAAAGTAAATCACTTTCAACTTTATTCATCGAGGACAAAACCAGACAATTTTGTTGCATCACCTCAGTGTAGCCAGAGTAGATAAATACTTTGCACTCGTGTCACTCACAATTTCCTGTGAAAAAAACCAGTGAAGGAACGATGTACCTTCATTTGAAGCAGGAGAGGCCATCATTTTAGTCCTTTCATATGAAGAGGAACTCTGAGCTCTCTTCTACAGCAGTAGCTCTTTTAATTTCAAGCACTACACAATGTTTCCTCATGTGCAAAGTTATTTCCCTTTGAGGATGCCTTGGCTTTAATCTGTTTGCACAAGAAAACTCCCCACATGAATAGTGTCCCTTGAATCTAATAATTTCCACTGCCCTTCCCTGAAGTGTTAATCTTGCTGGTGTGTTCTTTCATTGTTAGGTGATCACATTTATATTATGTGATGCATTGTACAAGTGTGCAATATTAGAGTGGCTTTATTACAGCCACAAATAGCCACTGGAGCTCATTGATAATTTCTCAGTTCCTTCTAGTTCAAATTACACTACATAAAACTGAAATATGTTTATGAACAATTCAATAGAAGCTGGTTAAATTTTGTGTTGTGAGTAAATGGTGGAAGACCCCTTAAAAGAAATATATAAAACATACATTTTAGAATCCCAAAGGAAGGTGTCATGATGTGATAATATAATACTTAAACCACTTACTGGTAAATAAAAAATCTAAACTTTGAATCTAGGAGATTTTGTTATTGTGTCACAGACAGTTTTATGCATCCTTCATGGGTTCAAACTTGAATTAGAATTTTGAACTGTTGTATTAATTTCTTATTTAGCTGATAATACAAGCCATCTACTATGCCCAGTAGATGGTCCTTTTTCATACAAAGGGAATAATCATAAAGATATACAGTAAACAATATGCCACGCAAACTGCATTTGCAAGAATACTTCCTTTGTTGCTCCTGTGCTGATCGTTTCCAAGAAGAATGGATTGATTAAATTGCCCTCACCAGTTGACCTGCAACTACTCAATCGCCATAGGAGAAGAGGTATCTTTAAAAGGTAATACATTATTTCATAATTCCTGTTTCACACTATTCCTGTGTAACATTTTAATTAATCTATGAAAAAATTGGAAGAACATATACAAAATTAAAAAGCTTTTTAGGCTTCATGAAGATATTGTCGTTTCAACATCTTACAGAGCAATGCTTCTAGATTCAGACAGTTTACGTTAAGCATTTCTAAAAATGCGTGGAATTTTTAAATTTTGAAAGACAAACCTATGATGACATCCAAGGAATGCATTACTTACAGGTTTAGAAGGCCAATCGTCCTAAAAGACAGATGGTCACACTCCAGGCCTTTCTTGTGTATCCTGACTTTTCCACTGTATTATCATTCTTTAAGAATGAATAAATTATTATCCTATTCATTAGCTGATGCAGATCTAGATATAAATTTATAAAGATATGTCACCTTTATAAGAGACTAAACAGAAAATCAAGGTACAATATGAGCATCTTTGTACGAATACTAAATGATCAGAATCTTATTTAATCAGTTTTCTTCTGTAATTACTGTATTCATCATTTCTTTCCCACTAAAAATAAAGCAGAACTATTTCTCTCATATGAAGAAAAATTCGTTTGTGAACTGCTGTGACATTAGATTGAAAAAGCCCAGGCAGGCTCAGTACAGTAACACTGTTAAAAAAAGAAAACCTTCTTTTTATTAATTATGTTACAAAAACAACACATTAAAAAGCCTGCTAATGAAACATTGACTGTATCTGGTATATCAACACTTGCAACAGTTTGCTGAGTAACCTACAGAACACCTACAGAATGAGTCTGGCAGTTTAATGGTAGAGCTACTTGAGCTATACTTTTTCTGGGAAAGATCTGCATCGATCATTATTCTCTTCACATCTGTTGCTGTTCTCAGCAGCGAGACCTGATGACCCAGCAAGCTGCCTCCTTCAGATGCCTGGAAAATTAGCCATTGCTTCAGAACTTGCCCTTTAAATTTAGAGTGAGCAGACTTTATCCTACCACTAAACCCACTGATTTAAAATGATGGGTTTATGGCACTGGAGAATACAAAAGAGCCAAAAGAGCTCTGTAATATTTGAGATCTAACTCTTGGGTTAGTCAGGATATGAGATATTTAGATGTGAGCTTCAGTTCCTAGCAGAAATTCCTGAGAGATTTGCTAAACTGTCAATGATTTGGAGCATTTTTTCCCTTTTTCTGGTATCTTTGCATTGGAATTCTGTCAGCAAAATGTATCCTCCAACCCGGCTCCACAACCCAACTCCACAGCAGTTATTACTCAGCCAGGTTGACAAAGTGAGTAACAGTCCCTCGTAGCATCATTTGTCACCCTTTAAACTCCCTTTCCCCTTTTGACTCAAATATAATTCCAACATAGAGGACTACAATTCCTGCTAAAAAAAAAAAAATTAAAGTACAATGAACTTCTCCACCTAGCTCAAAAAAGAAGTAAAATGAGCCTTTTCACTAATGGCAGCAGGGAGGATTCTCTTCTCTGTTTTGTTAGGCTACAGTAACGTGCTCTGCCTCAGCTCCCACTGCCTCTGGTCAGCTCTGGATTGGCTTTGGTCTAACGGAGAATAGAATTTGACCTGGAGACATTGACATGCCAGACATCAGAAATGATTGAAAATCTGCAACTGAGACTCGGGTATTAGAAAATACATATTGAATTTCTGAATGCCTGATCCTTCTACTTAATCCCAGCAATAACCATGGTGACTGTTGCAGAAAAATGTCCACAGAGATCAAATGCAATAAAGCCCATATGTCAAAAAGCAATGACTGATGTAACTCGTGTCAAGCTGCTTTTTGCAGTTCCCCATAATTAAAGGAATTATTTATATATATATACACTTGTAATATAGAGTATTTTGTCTACAGATAGTACACGACAGATTTTGAAGTACTCCATGTAAAGCAAATGTATTGGGTTTGTGTGGCGAGTTTTTGGTAGCAGAGGGGCTACAGGGGTGGATCCTGTGAGAAGCTGTAGAAAGCTTCCGCTATGACTGACAGGGTCAATGACAGATGGACCGGCCAAGACTAAGCCCATCCTTGATGATGATAGTGCCTCTGGGATAACATGTTTCAGAAGGGGAAAAAACCCTGAACAACTGTAGCCAAAGAGGGGAGAATATGTGAGAGAAACAGCTCTGCAGACACCAAGGTCAGTGAAGAAGCAGAGGAGCACGGGAGCAAAGATTTCCCTGTAGCCCGTGGTGCAGCCCACGATGAGGCAGCTGTGCCCCTGCAGCCCATGGAGGTCCGTGGTGGAGCAGAGATCCACCAGCAGCCTACACTGCAGACTGTACACTGGAGCAGGGGAATGGCCAAAGGAGGCTGTGATTCCATGATTCGACAAATTCAAGATGCATCTGGCAGGACCTGCGGTCCCAGGGAAAGAGGATCCCATGCCAAAAAACTCCCAACAGGACTGCTGTTGGGACTTTTGACCCTGCAGAGGACCCAGGCTGGACTAGCCTGTTCCCAAAGAACTGCACTCCATGGAAGGGACCCACATTGGAGCAGTTTGTGGAGAACAAAAGCCTGTGAGAAGGACTCATGTTGGAGTGAGGGAAGAGTGTGAGGAGCGGCAGAGGCAGTATGTGATGAGGTGACCACAGCCCCCATTCCCCACCTCACTGAGCAGCTGTAGGGAGGAGGTAGAGTATTGGGAATAAAATTAGGCTTGGGAAGAGAGAGGGGTGGAGGAAAGGTGTTTTAATATTTGTGTTTGTTCCTCATTATCCTCTCTGATTTAATTAGTAATAAATTCAGCTAATTTCTCCAAGTGTATTTTGCCCATGATGGTAATCTCTGAGTCACTTCTCCCTGTTCTTATCTCAACCTATGAGCCTTTCATTGTATTTTTTCTCCCCTATACAACTGAGGAGGAGAGTGACAAAGAGGCTTTGGTGAGCACCTGGCACCCAGCCAGGGTCAACCTGCTACGCCAAATACGATATGATACATCTCAGTGTCAAATAGTCAGTCTGTGTGATACTTGCCGTATCCTCCTAGAGCATGGGAAACCAGCTAAAAGGGTTTTGGTACTGTTTAATCTCCAACACAATTATTTACCAATGTCTTCTGTCCCATTAATCCAAGCAATTCATATTCATTTCAGAATTTTCTATACGAAGAAGCTGTGTCTGCCTGTCTAAAGGTTTTAATCTTCTGTGCAATAAAATGATATTATGTTTCACTTTGATTGAAAAGTTGTGCTATCTGGGGGATTATAGAAGTACTGCAAGTGGCATCAATCATCAAATAAACTCCAAGGGGGAAGAGGAGGATTTGTCCTTTTTTTCCCTGTATGAAATACAAAATAAAAAAGGAATCTTTTGGTTCCTTCTCTCCCTCAACTTTGTCTTTCACAAGCACTAATCCTCTCTTGGGTTTTCTCCAAAGGTTTTATGGACCACCGTATGAAACATGCTGTCATACTGATCATTGCAAGATGACACTTTAAAAATATAAATCCAGCGAGAGTGTGATAACCTTCATTGTCAAATGGAAGGCAAAAAGGCACAAATGCACTCAAGTGAGTTTTTAAAGCTAAGTAGGAAGGTGACAAAAAGACTAAAGAGCTAGTCAGCCTGGCTGTGTCTGGAGGCTGGAAGGAGTAGAAGAAATCTAACATGATTATTTTCAGAATTTAAAATATTGCGGATGATGATATTGTGTCTAAAGGAAATCTTCAATGAAGAACATCCTTTATTTAATAAGCAATGAACAAAGAAGAAGAACTCAAACCAGTATAAAATATTACTTGCCATCACCACTCTCAAACAGCTCTCTGGCCTAGAGGTGAAAATATCAGACTCTTCAGAAGTATTTTTAATATGGAAAGTAACACAAAATTATGTTAGGGACGGGAAGAAGCCCAGAAGGCAAAGCAAATAAATGGATCATACCCTCTCAGAGTGTGTTGGCCTGGAGCAAAAGTCACATAGTGAAAGAGAAAAAGAATCAGCCTATGATGTATGAACATCATAACAGTGTTTATGTGAACTGGAAAAATGCTAAAATAAAAGTAATGAAAAATATACACCAGTCTTTGTGAAACTAATCGGTTTACTTAATTTTCATTGGAGTTTTCTTTGTTCCCCTTCTTCTCTTTCCAAATTTAGACCCTCTAGGCCAGTAATACATAATATTTTATGGGATCTGAGTTAATGCTAATTGTTTTCAAAGCAATTGTGATCTTTACTCTGATTTGATTTCTATTGCCTGCTTTATTAGTTTGAGTTAATTCTCCTTTTGAGTGTTTCTCTTAAACGATATACTCCTTAGCTAAATGAAGTAATGTCTTTTGAAGGTGAAAATCTAACACCAAGAAAATGAGGGAGCTGAGTTTTATTCAGTAGTTGTAGGTGATTTTTGTCCCAGCTTTAGTCACAATGGTGGAGGTATAAAGGAGTAGTTATTTCTTAGGCTGGCATACCAGTTTTAAACTCCAGGGGAAAATAATGTGCAAGCACATAAAATGGTGTAAAGCCATTTTCATTCACCTATCAATAAATATCCTTTCATCTGAGCACCTTGCCAAGGCTGGACACAGCTGCCCTGACAGCAGGCAGCTTCTTCCCTATCAGATGATTAACAGTGCTCTTCAGGAAAGGGGAAGAGCCACCCCACATCAGAGTCCCAGGTAAACCTCTGGTCTTCCAAACATTTATATACAGCATCATTCTTTTCTCCAGTTTTCAATTTTTTTTTCTTTTCTGTGGCCATATAGGGCTACTGGTCTGTAATGCATTTGTGAAGACAAATACGGGGGTGTGTGCATTCCAATAACAGGTACATATTCTGCACTTTTTTTTTTTTCTGAACAGATAATTAACTCTGACAAGAGCCTGTCAAAGTAACAGATGATCCTACTCAAACTTCCTCCAGTCCCTTGGCCTGAATCAAACCAATGAACCTTGGTAGTTCAGACTACAGAATTATATGAGAAAAAATATGAGATGGGCAGAAATCTTCTGTCCTTCCCTGAAACGTCTCCCCATGCAGTCAATAGATTTATCATGCATCAGTCACTTTGTATCATCAGGTGGACAACAGACTCCAGATACATCAAAAAGAATAACCTCTGAGTATCGGAGTGTTTTTTGTCAATGCCAACTATTTAGCTAAATTAAAACTTCAAACATAATGGCTGCTATAATAATAATAATAGTCATATTAATATTAACTTTAAAAAAGCTGACTTTTTAGTAGTCTTTTTTGACTCTAAAGTTTAAGCAAGGATGAAATTGTAGAAAACTTCAGACTAAGAAAAAAAAATCGCACTGGATTCAAGTGTTGCTATCTGTGATCAAAAGTATATTTGGAAAACAAATTCCAGGAGAATAGACATCTGTACTGAACTTGTTTTATAAAAACTGTGCTTAAGGGAGAGGAGAGGGGGGCGTCTGTTATTCTGCTTTGTTTATCAACATTGTAAATGCATGCAGAAAGCATCAGCTTTGCTCCCTTTTTCTCTCAGAAAAAAAGCTCTACCAGAAGCTTTTCTAATTTTGTTCAAAGGGTGGAAAAAAGAGAAAAAGAGACAGTCTTTAAAGCAAACTAGAATTTAAATAATCATTCTCCAATTTTTTTTCTTGTATTTGAAATAGAATTAAGTCCCAGTTACAACACAACTTATACTTTTAAAAATAACCATGCAGGATTTTACAGTGTAACAGCTTTAACTAAAATCTACATGGATCAAGCTTTTCTTCCACCTCCATAAACCAAATTAGCTGTGTCCCACTTTAAGACAAGCATTTGAAATTAAGCTGAATTCTCTGTTTCCCAGTTTCTCTGTTCTTTATGAGGCTGAACAAGAAACAACAGAGGAGATGATATCTCATAATCTGTAAAGCTGCAGGAGTAGATAGCTTTCCTTAGCATCACTGATTTAGCACTGCATTTACAAATTAGTGTTTCTGCTCCCTGGCAATTCATTGCTATCCCATTCATTTCTGCTCGTCAAGAATGTCAGACATCAAGCAAGTAATGCATAAAGGCACAGCTTTTTCAGTTTAGAAACTACTTCAACATCAGCCATCCATCTAAAAATAAAATAAAAATGAAAGATTAGCACTCTTCCCCTCACAAAGCAAGAGACTCCAAGTGCCTCCAAGTACACAAATATTGGTACTTAGTACATTTGGATGTACTAGTGAAGATGTATGAAACTCTATCTGCTTTTCCCTAGTCCTTTAAAGCAGAACGAAAGGAAAACTGCCTGCTCAGCCATCCTCTGTTTGTTTGTATTCTTCCAAAAAGACTTTTTTTGTTGTATAAAACTTCAGTAGTCTTTCTTTTTCCTTTCCATGAAGATGTCCTGCAAGAACTGTGTTCCTAGTACAAACCAACCACCAGAAGAATGCCTGCAAGCAGCATAGTGGATCTTGTCCATGTACTGCATACAAAATAGAAAGTTTGAGTGATAAGAGGATTTAAAAATAAACCTTATTAATTTTACACTTATATTTCTAGTAGATGTTTTATCTTCACAGATTAACTATTAAGGTACTAGCATCACTAAAGTGTTATAAAAGAATCTAATTTTTTTTTTAAACTCCAAACCTGAAGCAGACCTCAGGTATATATACTGTTGTCTTGTAACTTCGCAGCAGTACATGAACCATGGTATTGGACTTAAAAATATGCCTGTTCTCTGCTTCTTGGTCTTTATTTGTGATTGGTCATTTTGCATGGTCACTTTTGAAACTTTCTGACATTTTCATCAAAATATCTTCAGATTTTCCAAGAAGGTCAAGGAAGAAATGATGTATTCTTTATCATATTAAAATCCATCTGGATTTTTACAGACATCAAAGCTGCCATTTAAAGTCTTTGCTTCAAGTGATTAAATAGAAATGTTACTAAAATCACTCCGTGATAAAAACTAAGCATGCTTTTGAGAATTCACTTCTGTATGGCATGTGACTGAGTTTCTAGAAAAGACACAAACAGACTTCATATTTAGCACCTGTCATCTATTTCCTAACTCATTTTGGACTGGAGAAAATAAAGTAAACAGGAAGACCATATCGTGCAACAAGACCATGTATTCAATATTGTTCTAATATTAATAATGTCTTTTGTGACATTTTTTGCACATCAGAGATTTGTACCTTGCAAAAACCGCTGTATAATTTATTATTAGAATCCAGATGTCTGACACGATGGACACAGGTTGCCTTCTGCTAACTGCGCTGCCCCTGAGACAGTGTCTGAAAGTTGAAGCAGTTGGTAACCTGACCTGTGCTGCTTCTGCACACACAATCCTCTGTTTCTATGCATTATGAATAGCAGCAGGTATATTGGGGGTATCAGTTTATAGCAAACTCTAATAATTAGCTTCTTAAAGGAAGTGCTAGAAATTTGTGAAACTTTTGTGCACTGAAGATCAACTGTCCAAAGCTTCATACTTTATTGATGAGGGCATTACACTGGATATAACAGACTAGGTGCTTGTGTATCTGAAGCCTTAATGACTGTCAAACAAACTTATAAAAACAAAATTATTGTTGAGGGAACAATCTTGAATCTGCTGTTTGTTTACTTTCAATAGTTTGCAACCTGTAAACCTCTACTGAATTGGTTTGTTAAACCACACTACCTGTTTGGTTTGATATCATGCTTTTATATATTTATTAATATTTCTTCTGCACATATTCATATTCCTTGTACATATTCATCAAATACATTCATAAGCATTCATTCCCCCACCACTTTTCTAACAGATATTGGCTACTAGATTTCCATTAAGAAGTCAAGGGATATAATCATAGGTCTTATGGAGGATCATGTAAAAGGATACAATTAACTTTTGTTTTGCAGATTACATGAGAGTCATTTTATAGTTCTGTATTTACAAAATGCTTTCATAAATACTTGGAGATGGTTTCTGAAGTTAAGTAATGTCCATTAAAATCATTGATTTTGATAGACTCTTTTCAAGAAATGGGAATTTACAGGTCCATTTTTACCACTTTAGGTTTTATAAGAGAAATACATTTTAAGAAATCACGTAACGATATATAGAACTGTCTATTTCTATTGTCATTCTGGTTCACTCATACAGAACGTGTTAGTGTTTACAGCCCAGACAGTCCATTTTCAGCACTTTTAATCTTCCACAGATTTGACCATGAATCGATCCTGGTTGAGAGATCATTTGTGAAAGTATTAACCTAGTTGAGCATGTGAGGTCAGAAATAGAATGGAATAAAGAACAGTCAAAGCTGGAGAGACAAAACAGATGTTCATAAAGATTCTCCTCTTTTTATAGAATCTTGAACTTTGACCAAAAAACCCAGCAGCAAACAAAAAGGAAGAAAGCTATTGGGTCATCAGTACTTGTTGGGAAACTTGAATAAGAAATTAAGAAAAAGAAAACGTCAGTCCAATGATGTTTAATTTGGCTTCTCAGACATAAAGAGAGTGACAAATTCCTGGAAGGATTTACAGAACACATTCTACAGAAAATTAAGGGAATTTAAAAATTTTTCATGAGATTATGAAAAGTAGATTTTGGGTAAGAGACAAACTGATGTGTAGATGAAAACAGAGAAGCAATTTTGAAGAACTGATTGTCATTAACGTAAGCAAAATAGATACTAAGTGCCTTCCAGTTTTTTTCAGAATTTATTGCAGAAAATCTCTGTTCAGGAGATAAAACGTAAAACAGCATTTTTAGAAAAAAAAAAATGTATTCTGTAATTATGGAATTTGACATTAGATAACAACTATATTGGTTATTCTGGAAATGAAATTATTCTAAAGTACTGCCTGCAGTAACAAACTCTTGTCACGCCCTTCCGGTCACCATGGGATCAGCCGGAAGCCTTTGCCTCAATGAGGCTTCCAGGGAGCCATACGAGCTGCTCCTCTCCCCTGTTCTCATTTAGCCTAACTTGCAAGGAATTAACTTACATTTCTTTCACATAGATAGATACTGTTAACATCCATACTTTATGCATTATAACATGTTTAATCGAGCTCTTTTAAAATATGATGACTGTCCCACTGCAAAATTTCTCGTAAAAAAGCATTTCTCTTCCAAACCCTTTGTAAAACAACACTTAACTGCTAATTCCCACCCGTTCTTGTTCACTGTGTGACATGAAGGATTCTATTGTATGCCTTATAGACCATACTTTATTGGACAGCAGAGGTACAGAACACAGATGGGTATCTCATGGGAACATATGTATACAATAACAGTGGAGGTTTTTCCTCCAACATTAAAATATTATATTCTCCAATAATATCAAGACCAGACATGTATTAAGAAAAAATGAACAATGCAACTAGAGTCAGTAAGGTTTAAGATTTTTGGTAAGGTGGCTAGACTAGAAGGCAGAAAAGGCAGTATGAGTTAGGGAATGGTAAAACCATTAGCCTGGAAGCAAGGAGTTGAAACTGAGAATGTGCTAAATTGAACCACAATGTTTCTCTATAAATGAACTCAGAAGTTTTTGTGGATTAATCTTTGTGTGGTAGGAGAAATCAGGACTGTAATTAATACAAAATAGTTGGCTTGTGTTTTTTTACACAAACTTCATATTTCAGGACAGAGCATCCAGAGAAGTGGTGATAGAAATGTTTAAAGCAGGCTGCAGCATTTGCAGCTCTGATACTGAATTGCTATATAAAATTTAGAAGTCACTAAATCCATTACCTATCTCAGTTTATGCATCTGATAGTTCATGTATTAAAATAGTCCCATCTTTTCCTTTCCTCCTGAAGAGGAATGAGGTGAAGAAGAAACACCACGCATCTAAAGCGTGACACAGATTTTGAGTACAGTGAGATTCCCTGTACAATAGTTGTTCACATGAAAAAGAATTGCAGCTTCCAAAAATGTTGCTGGGTGAATCTCTGAAAAAAAGTGTAGGTTATTTATTGCTGATTTCTTTTCTATTCTGCAGGGTGTCAATGTTTTATGGCAGCAATACAAAGATTTCCTTAAGTTTCACAAGACTCTAGAAAATAATCAGCTTCTCTCATTTAAGTCACCAGTGAAAATATTGATGATTATAGACTGTTTGTTCAAGATGCCCTGTTACACTAACTGGATTTTATTGTTTGTTTGCCAAGAACAAACAGTACAGAGGCCTGAATGCTTGATGCATGAACAATCTTTGGAGTTTAGCATAGATATGCACTAAAGATCAAAGCTGCTGCTTTGCTAAAAGTGAATGCCTGTGCCAGTGGCTCATTTGTTTCATGATAAAGTCATTCTGGAAAAATCCTGTACTCTGACAAATTTCAATTAGGTTGATTACATTCTGCTTCCCTAAATTTCCCCTGCAGCTTCAGATGGAGACAGCTTTCTTAATTTCCTTTCCTAGCATGTTGTAGAGAGTCGCTGTGTTTTGGTAAATAGCTGCTACATTCCACCCAACATGTGGCTGATCTAATCCCTTTTTCTGCAGCACTTTCACAGTGTGAATTTTGCCTTATTACACTGGAAAACCTTCTATTTCAGCACGAGTAAGGGACAGATTCCCTTGGTGCTTTGCGTTTTGGGTGTCATGTAAAACGGCTTAAGTGAAAGTAGGAATCCTGCCCTGAACCTTTTTTCCTTTTTAATTGAGTTTAAGAGAACAACAATGTGTGTGTGTGCTGACCGTGAAGGAACAACACAAGCTCAATTAAAAATTTTGACATGCATTTTCTTCAATTTTGACTTTAATTGACATGCATTTTCTCTGTCTTTTGCTCCTAAAAAAGGAATTAATCTTGATTGTGGGTACAGAAAGTGCAGTCATATTTCTCTCCTTAGTTCTTCAGCTCTCAGTCATATTTGATGTATGCCTGACATTTCTCTATCCCCAACTTTTTTCTCTTATATCAGTGTCTGGCAAGAACTTGATCTTAACCCAGAGTATATATTCATCAAGTTGCTAAAAAGAGCTGCTAAACCCTCTTTCAACTCTTCTGTCTTATCTTTGTCCTGTGTGTGTTGTGGCAACACCTACTCTATGCAAGGACTGTTCCTTCTCTACCAACATATTTTGTGGCTAGTATGATATCACTGGGACCGAGGCTTAGGATCTGTGGAAATAAAGTAGGATTGCACATTATTTTTCAGGGGAGCAAACAGCAGTTCCTCATCTTGATCCTGAGTGCTAAAGTGAAAAAGTTCCTTTGAGCATTATGTTTCATGCATTTAAAAGTCTTTAAGGTATTAAAAACCAAAAAAATCAGACCTTCTTCCTCAATCCACTCTATCCTGAATTTAGAGCATTATATGTTCTACTGAATTCTTTTAATCTTCAAATAACTATTTCAATAATAACAATACTAAAATACAAGTAAAATTTCACTTCTTTTTTTTTTTTTAAATTAGAAAATATGATAGAAACCCTAGTCTGAGATATTTCATAATATATGATAGATAAGTAAGAATGTTGGGTTTTTTGATGGCTGAAATTTCCAAGTTATTTTAGTAACTACTCAAAATATCAGTATACCAACTTGTACATGGTGACAGAGAGTAATATGATTTGATGATTTCTTCAATGTAATGAACATTGCATCTTGCCAAACTTCTAAAAAGAACATTAAAAATGTTTTTGGAGGCTCAAGTACAGTAGTTCAGATACTAGGTCAGATATTTTTCTTTGGATTTAAGATGCTGAGGCACAGTTACACACCTATATGGACAAAGAATAATATCTCAATTATTTTTCCTTTTTTTTTTCACTTAAAACACACTTCGATAATCAAACACTCCTGTTTTCTTTGCGTTACAAGCCACAACCACATCTAACAATTTCTCTAGTACCACATCCTATTAATTGTTAGTAAAACTAAACTTGTTGAATAGTCACATTTGGGTTGTTGCATTTCAAAACCACTGAGAGTGAGAAAATGGTCACTCACGTGCAGTGCAAATTTGAAACTTACAGTAAATGGAAACATTTCTGAGCATGTAGGTCCCTATATTCCAGGCACAAAACAAGTAAACTTTGCAATCATTTACTTTACCTGAATCTTATCAGGAACTAGAATTTCCATTTTACCTATTAAAGAAAAACAATTGCAATGAATGGGGACAGTGTATTTATTGCAACCGGTCTGTCATATTTTGTTTGGGACTCAACATTTATGTCCTAGCTCAATAACTGAGCATGGGTCCCAGATGTTACAGACCACCAGAGACAATTAGCTGTCCTAGCACGACTTCTGAATGGAAATTAAACCTATAGTACACTGGCTGCTGTTTATCCTGTTAATGAACAAACTGCTCTGCTTTTTCTTGGCTTCTTAATCTTATTCTACAAGATAATCTATTTAACCAGCAGTATTTGCCTTTTTAGGTAGAAAACTTGTGAAGATTGTAAGAAAACTATGCATGGAAAGAGAAAATTAGGTTTTTAAAAAGAGAGAAACTGGTAAAAAATAAGTATTTAAAATTCTCATTCCATTTCTCCCTTTGTCCTGCAGGACAGTTGACAGAAGAATTTGCTTTTCAGGCAAAGGTCATCCCATATAGCATCTTTCATATGCTATTTTGATGAAGCATAAAGGTTTTTTACACAGTAGAAGAAAACAGGAATACAGGATTCTCTTAATTTCAAATGGAAATGGTGAAAGATTTCTTGCAAAATTCTGCAGATGATGTATTTTCATTATTTTCATTTTTTACACATCAAAAAGTGTCCTAAGAACAATTGGCATTTCATATACCTCCATTAACTCTCTACTATAATTATTGACTAAATAAAAAAGGCAGAAAAAATGAAAGGGAAAGAATTTTCAAGTACTTTCGCCTCAGATCTTGATGGGTACAACAGTAAAATGGCATGGTCTGGCAATCAGATATGTTGAAAAGTAAATGCATGATATAAAATAGTAGCAGTCAGTAAACAAGCCTGTATATACATGAGTAAGACTCGTGCACAGATGAAAGTCAAAAAGCTGAGAAAGGAAAATCAACTGAGAAGGCTAAGAAAAAGAGTACATTTAGAAAAATAGGGGGAAAAACTGTTTAGCTCTCCTCTCCCCTTTTTATTAATACATTATACTTATCATGCTATATTTTTACATTGATGTTTACTGCTCATTATAAAAACATGTTCATCCAGTGCCCTGGGAACTCTCAATATAATTAAATATATACTAAATAATATTTCTGTCAATTATCCCTGTGTTCAAACTCACTCCTCATCAGTGTAAATACAACAAACAAGTTCATTAATCTCTGGAAAAGTTCCCCTGCAGGATCCTAAACTATGGACTATATGGGGCTGGATAAAGAGACATGTGTCTCTTTATGTTCATAGCATCCTAGAATCCCAGAATAGCCTGGGTTGAAAGGAACCCAAAAGGATAATCAAAGTCCAGCATCTCAAGAGAAAGAGTAAGATGGGTTCTGAGGAAAATGTAGAGTGGGTAGGATGTGTTATTGAGGGCTGACTGGACTGGATTATGGCACACTGCCAAATACAACCCTGACACCGCTGACAACCTTTCAGTCACTGGTCCAGGGAAACTGAGACAACTTAGATGCCTATTGTAGTCTAAAATCTTTCTATACAGTTTTTTCAGTGAAATGAGTAAGACAGATTTAAGATTAAATAAGGAGCACTGAAAAAACCACTCCACTATTTCCAAATTGTCCTTTTTTATCTTGAAAGCAAACAAAAACTAGTTGTTGTTTTTTTTGTTCTCTGTAACAGGCTGACAGTAAGGTCATGCTTAAAGAACATACTTCTTTACTTCTTTCAATTTTTTTTTTCAGACTTCCTCATAATTGCCATCAGCTTCATAAAGGAAATCATATTGTTATATTGATTAAGAGTGGCTGCATTTTCCAATTATTTCTATAATGAGTTTAGTGGCAATGACCCAGAAAATGGACAAAGACCTCACTTCAGATTAATGTTGATATGATGTAAATTGTTATTTTTTCCCTTCTCACCAGCAAATGATGCTAATAGATCCCCACTGTTAATTAATCAAAACCTCTCAAAATAGAGTTCACCAGGTGGAAATAATTAGAAGTTAATTGTCTCTTGTTTATTACTCTTCAGAGATGTAAACAGCAGTCTGATTTTATTTGACAGTATTTACTAAAAAGACCTATAATAAATAAATTAGTGGCACAAATGTTGTAGTTATGGTATGAATATTTGTGCTTGTGCATTTGTTTTATGAGACTATTCAATGTACAAAGAGCAATTTTCCCTCCAGAAAAGTAACATTTCAGCAGGTGCAAACATTTGCTATTTGTTTCATATGCAAAATTTCCTTTTGCTTTTTTCTGAATAACTGAGTGGCAGAAAAACATGAACAGAGTGTTTCAATGTGGAGTCACGCATAAGAAGGAGGCTTTTTCTTGTTTGCACTTTGATGGCTACAGAGGTTTTGTGTTTTGGAAAAAAACATTCTCTACTAGGGCAGAGTAGGAATTTATTAACAGATGGATTACTATCATGATGGTAATGGTGATAATGGTGATCACTATTTTTTGGAGTTAGTGGTCAAATGTCCCTTATCCTATTATGCCCAAATCCTGTTATGAATTTACATCCACAAATGAGGCACCTCACCTAGTTCAGAGGAAACTTTAGAATCCAGGTTGTTGTTATATTTAAAGTAAAAGAGATTAACCATCAGATTAATAAATGAGATTTTTTGTTAGCTCTCCTTTTCAAAACAAAGGAAGGAGAAATTAACTAAAAAAATTACAGTCAGATTAAGACAATCAGCAATCATCAATCTGAAGTTTATTTTAAAAGAGTGTTGCTCTTTAAAGCCACTAATTGAGATCCATTTCCCCTAAAGCTTGGCTTGATCCTCAGATGAAATGTGGTTGTGGCTTCTGGTCAGGCTCTAGCCAATTTTTAAGTTCAAAATCTGTGTTACCAGACTTTTTTTCCAGGGACTCTTTTCTTGATCTCAGGACCGATGGCCACAGAGAACAAAAAGCAATATTGTTTCATTTCCACTATGCTACTATTTCACAGACAGTACTTCAGGTTTTCCAGTTTGTACAACAAACTATGATTTCTAAAACAGGAGTGTGAAAACTCACCAAGAATTAAACTTTGGCAATTTTACTGCAAATATTATGGATCTGCCTGGTTGACTTTTGCCATCGTTCATATGATAAATATGCTGAAATAATGGCGACCAGCCTTAGTTTTAGTGTTTTTAAAACCCTACAAATTCTATGAATTTAATAGTAATAATAACAAAAAGGTTTATATTTTGCATGTTGTGTATGCAACTCAGAGGAGAAATTTCTGGTGTTGAACACTCTGTTATATCCTTGCCGTGTAGAGCAAGCAGTTGATATGATCAGAAAAATACAATCAAACTTAAAAATAGTTCTTAATTTGTGTTTTTAAGTTGTCACGTTTAGTTCCAGACAACTACATTGTTTTCTGCAAGACCTGTCCTTGCAGTCAAATAGCTGCCTGATGATGGCATTATTTTGTCTCAGATGTCATTAGATAAGGTTCATTGACTTATTTCTTTTTTCAGTGTGACAATTAATATTTGACTTCACTTTTACCTATAAAGAAAAAACCCACACCCTTGTGTTTTCTTTATCAAACATTGAAGTAAAAACACAACTATAAACTTCAGCTACCACTTGAAGAACTCAGCTCTCAGGTGGTGATAAGCAAGCGTCAGGTCTAGGTCAGAACTCTGTAAGAGGAAGATATACACTCACTTTCTGGATGAAAGCAGTCAGCTTTTGGCTCAAGATTAATCTAGAAAATTAGAAACACTATGGCCTACTCTAGACATGTTCTTTTATTTAATAATTCTTGTTCACTCTTCAAATTGTAGTTTTTCTGCCATTTTGTCTGTCAGGACAAAATTTTATTGAACTTTATCTACCATTTCTGCCATTCACTATTTTGAAAAGACCTTTGAAAAAAATCATCTTTCTTTAAGAAAAAATATATTTCTCTATTGAAAAGTCCATAATTCTTCCATCTAGGTGGGTAGCATTCTTGAAATAGATCAGTCTGAATTCCCTAAAATTAATTTCTAAATTTTTCCTTGAATGTGATCTCTTGTGGGTTATTTTTAGCTTTATGATTTTCAAAAAGGCCATTTAACACCATTTCCTTTTGAATTTCTTTTTATGACTTTAAACTGTCCTGGCTGTGATCACGTATTAGTAGTACATGTAGCTAGAGGACTTTTCCTAAGGCTGTGTTTTAAATAGGAGGGAGTGACAGCTGATTGCTCTGTTATTGTATGTGTGTATGCTTCTGCACACACCTACAAACTCCCCACACGAGCACACGCACACACACACACACACGTAAACTGCTAGGTTAGTTTTAAGGTTGGAATTTCATCTCTAGGTTTGTGCTCAGAATCAGTCCCCTTCTACTGAAATTAGAGTGTGAAGATCTCACAGTAGTTCATGTTACTTGTCAGTCAAAATTTAGCATTTTATATATATATAGCAACATCTGTTTTTTAAAAAGCACAACTGGTGTCTAAGTGATACAGGTATATATAATTCCCCTGTAATGGCATTCCATATGATAATTTTATAGTAAGATTACTCAACATTTATTATTTTTTCCTTGATTTTTCTTCCTCTTGTTTTATGCTTTCATCAATCTCAGCTAGAGAGAAGGAACAAAAAACCCATGTGGATTTGCAAGCTTTAATTTTTGGATTAAACCAAAACACATAATATTCAAATAGCTTTTTTTTCAGTCTTAGAATTACAGACCTTGAAATGGGAACTGATTTTACACTTTCCTAAAATAATATCTTTATGAGTGAAATTGGAAGAGAAGCACTCAATGGGAGAAGAGGGAAAATGGACCTGGCTGCTGCTGCAGGGGAGTTTGAAGTTTTGCTTGGAGAATAAAGGAGACCTTTACTGCTAGCATCCTCAAAAGGGAGTCTTTGTTCTGCAGAACACATTCTTTTGACCCTCCTTCTTGCCTGAGTTTTCTCCTCCCCTTCTACTAAATAGGAAAAAAAAGGCTTAAATTTTAGGGATACAGCTGACCAATTTTAAACATTGGCAATGATATTAGCTGAATAAATGGAAACCTTTTCCTTTTATATGCACGCTAATAACATAAAACATTTTATATGGATATTTCTGAAACTTGCAGAGGTGATAGGTAACATATTCCATACTTATCAAGTAAGGAACTGAAACAAAGGACCAAGGTTAGTTTACATGCTAATAACAGTCTGCACCCTTATACTTCTCATCTATCAGGCAGTATGCAGGAAAGGGCAGCTAGGTTATCCCAGAATACTGGCCAGTGAAGATTCTGTATGAGCTATTGATTGCATGTTATTCTGTTTCATATAAATAATTATATTCAGTTGTATATAAATAACACACACAAAAAAACCCAAAACCAAACTCAACAACAACAAAACAACAAAACTGAAAAATGGCAGAAGTAGTGAAATTCCATGTCAGAGCTCAAAACCCTCCATCAACTTCTGTCAGCTTTGCATTTCAAATGACCAAGATTTCACTGTTATGTCACTTTGGAAATTGGAAAAGAAATGCTGACTTCTATGAAGTTAAGAGAAGTCTTTGTGTTCCTACTAATAGGAAGCAGGGAAGTGGTCAAAACACCAAGCCTGACAGAGTTCAAGAAGTGTTTGGACAATGCTCTCACCCCAAGGCACATGGTGTGACTCTTGGAGTGTCTGTACGGTGCAAGGATCTGGACTTCAACAGTCCTTGTGGGTCCCTTCCAACTCCAGATACTCTGTGATTCTCTGATTCTATTATGCAAAATCTGTGACTGTAATATCCAATAAAAATAACCAATCTCAGTAACTGAGCATCGGTTACTTTATATTTACTTGAATAGTAAATACTTTGGACTAAGACACTCTGTAGTACATACATACAAATCACTGGATGAATGAAAAAATGAATGAATAAATACTCTTGCCACGTTTGACAGACCAAAGGGATTCATTATATTTAAGCTGAGAGTTATTTTGCTTGTGCAAATGTAACAAAGTGATAAGCTTTCGCCAAAGGGTAAATAAATTCAGCAGATGACTCAGCTGTTTCAATTGCACTGGAAGCACACCAAAATAAGAAGTAAATAAGAAGGAAGTGCTCTCCCTGTGACGCGCAGGATTGGTTGCTGTGTGCCTGTGTGCTCCTCCGTGGCTCTAGCTTGTCTCCTTCAAAAGCCATGAAACTGCAGCAGATAACAAGAGGTCAGGAGGTGAACTGACACAAGGGTTCATAGACGTAACTCATCAACACCAAGTGAAGTGTATTATGTGTGAGTTTTATAAATAGATAAAGAGTGCTGGATTTTAAGCTATTTCTACCCTTCTCTAAACATCAGGAGAAAATAGTTGGTGAGAAAATGTACTATGACTTTAAAAGGTGAAAGATGTTGGGGTAGGAGTGCAAGAAATCAAAGACACTTCATCATCAATGTGTCAAAGCTAGGATAAGGAAATTTTATGTGAAGAGTAAAACAGAAATTGTTTTCATCAGATGAAGTAAAAAGAGAGTAGTGAGAAGACATCTGGTGCTACAGCATGTTGCTTTCTTACAGCACTAAGTGAGCCCTCCAAATGTTAGCTAGACCTGCATCCATATCTAACATCTCAGACTGCACCTCCGTGCATCCTGATTATTTCTTTATTTTGGCCTGACAGTTCTGTGTGCCTGGTAAAAAGTGAATTTGGCTAGGTTTTTGGGTATCTAGAATTCCTGCAGAAACAGTACCAGTAGCTCCAACGAAAACAGCAGATGTCTGAAAGTCCTGGGGAAATGACCTTTCTTGGTGGGTACCTTGGAGATGCCAACCTCACCACAGGTGTAATGTAGAGTTCAGAGCCACCTTTTCAGAAACTGCAGCCTATCCAGAATACCGCTGCCTTCTGTGCAGATCCACACCATATTCTTTTCCAAAGAATAGGAAATCTTCCACTAGGAAAAAGATAATGAAACTTCATGAAAGAAAAATAACTAAATAAGAGACAGCTGTTCCATA
The DNA here is from genome assembly GCA_013398955.1 of Callaeas wilsoni. Classification (NCBI taxonomy): domain Eukaryota; kingdom Metazoa; phylum Chordata; class Aves; order Passeriformes; family Callaeidae; genus Callaeas; species Callaeas wilsoni. The sequence continues at coordinate 27,129 of VWPU01008541.1, forward strand.
AAATGTAAGGTGAAAATTTGGGGTGAGGGAGTAGAGATCTGGCTGGGATAAAATGTTTTATTGCTGTTAATTAATCAATTCTAGCCTGGATTGTTAACAATTAAGCAAAATTTCTATCAACCTTACTGTGCAGTGGAGTGTGTTGAACGAGACAGTGGGTTAGCTGACAGATGTGAAGCTCTATCTCCATCACATTGAAAAAAGGAGCCTGTCAAACAGGCAGTTTGGTTGCCTCAGAAGAAAGAACACAGTATTAAGGGGATCTTGAGCAGATCCCACGTGAGCTGTTCTGGTAGGAGAGCTGGTGGAGAGGCTTGCATTACTACTTCTATGTTGTAAATACTTTATTCTCCAAAGTTTTATCAGTCTCGGATTTTTGCTGAATAATAAACCTGCTATAAAGCAGAAGAGAAAAAAAGAAATGAAGGGGAATAATGGCTTAATAAGAGGAAGAAATTCAATAGAGTTAAAAATTCAAAGCCCACTTACAGGTAGTTAAAACTCTACACTAATTAAAGTGCAGTTGATTTGTATTTGTTATCCAACTCTATAATTGTAGAGATAGAAACTTTATTTTGATGAGATGGGGGATGAAATCATGAAGAGGTCACATTTGTGAATTTATTAAATGCATAAAACCACTGTTAAATAAGGTTATGGAAAGCAAAAAGATACACGAAAGCCTCAAGCTTTCTTACACAGAAAGAAGTTGGATGTGGCTCCTTCTTTTAGTTGCCTTCAGATGTGGGGCTTTGAATTACATATTTAACCCGAAAAATATAGGAGTAACCCTTTTATGATTCATTTGCCTTGAGAGTCTAGTAGCTCCTTCATCATACAGACTGGGCTGGGTGGTGCTAGAGGAGAGAAGCCAAAGTCAACAGGATATGGATTTAACAGCTCCAGTGCTCAAAACAGAGTTATCTGTTACCAACACAATTTTAAAAAATTACTTAAATAGCCCGGTGTATCATAGACCCATTCGCAATAATTTTAACCTACACAATGACAGGTTATGTGGATTTTCACATGCTAATGTACCAGTTCAATAAAAAAACAACTGAATAGCCCAGTGTGTATCCTTGTCTAGTTCCCGAGCAACTTAACTTACACTAACAAGTTATGTGGGTTTCACCAAACTTATTTACCACTTAAAATCAAAATGTATCTACCGTAGTAGCTCCTGTATCAAATTACATGCAGAACGTGCTTCTTGTAACACTCAATAAATGATCTCATATGTGTCCCATAAACCTTCACTTGTTTGCCAAAACTGAGGAAAAAGAGAAGCAATGCAGAAACTGATCCTTAACATTAATATTAAACAAAAGGCATAGACGGAGTATGGCAAAAACAGCTCTACCCAGCTCCAAGGAGCAATGCACACCAGCATGACCTCATAACAACAACAGCTTGAGCCTCTGCAGACTTCTCAATCAGGAGCATCAGAGACTCATTCAAAGAAGGGTGTGCAAATGTAACCTCATTCATGCAAAATACTTGAATCAAGGAAAAAGAAAGTCTAAAAGCAGCTCATTTAAAGGTAGACCTTGGTTTCCATTATTGTATTTTTACAAGTTAAAGTGTATATCAAGCTAACCTACCAATTAAATACCAAAAAAACTAACCAAAAATCCTCCAAACAAAAAACAAGAAAAAAAAAAATCCATAGCAGTTTTTAAATTATCTTCTCCTAAAACACTTTTGTTAATCAAGCAACCCACAATTATGTTGTAGGATTGGATGCAGCTAGGAAGAATCTTTTTTACAACTACTAGTAAAGTCAGAACCCATAATGACAGTGAAATGATACATAAGTTCATTGATCTGAGTGAAAGAAACTGGATCTCCTTTGAGATGAAGGATCTGATTAAATGGAAAGAAAATAATGATCTCCCTTCTCCTCCTCTTGAAAAATGAACAAAAGAAAAAGTCAACTGTTAATATTTGGCATAATACAGAGTCTCATCTGTTTTTGAACATACGCGTTTCTCAGCAACTTTTGGACAGTGAAATGTAGCAGTAACACTCTGAATCACAAAACCAGCATGAAAGCTTGACATAGTCAAACATTCATCTATTCTGATTTTAGTAGTCTTGGAAATAACAGAGACCTGTTTGGCTGATTAAATACTGAAACAGTGTTTCCCTCTAAGAATGGATATTTACTTACCATATTTTTTCCGTGAGATGTTGGTTACTTTGTTGAAAGATAATTTTCTTAGGAAAATGCTATCATTTCCATCCAGATTCCACTTCCTGTAATAAATTTTCAAGGTCCTGAGTGTATTCTAGTCCCATCAAGACTATGATGTGTGTGTGGCTGGAATACACAACACCGAAAAAATTTCCCTCTAAAAGTACTCTGTTATTCTGAGAGACTTTTAAATTAGACCATACTATGCAAATAAAGAAAGAAAGCGAGCATAATAAATAATAACTCATTTTACAGTTGGTATCAGTCTTCATCTATAAATAAATTAGAAAGAAAATTTACTGAAAAACCAGTCAGATCATGAAAAGGGTGAACATCACAGCTAAAAAAAGTAAATACAAGATTTCAATGTCTTTTCCAAAAGCTTTCCCTAGCTGAAGCAAAAATGACATGCTCTTGATTCTAAAAGAAGCTTGATTCTCCTTTTCCTACTGTTGCCTAAAATCACACTAAAAGCAATTTAACTGTTTCTTCATTACTGTAAAATTTTGGAAGAGGAGGCTATAGGAAGATAAGCTGGTTGAAGATGTTAACAGCCTTTGGCTTGACATCCATTCCTTTGTGAGAAACTCTTTCTCCCACACTATTGCTCATGCAGAGATATGCGTGAACAACACTGCTTAAAGCCAAATCTGAAATTTTTACTTAGTGTAGTAACAAGGCTTGAGTTATGCATCTGTTTCTACTTACTCAAAACTTTCCAAGTTGCTGACTGTTCCAGGAAGAGGTCTCTGAACTGACCTAGAGCTGTGACACTGGCTGTTACATTTACCTGTCCCTTCTCATTACTCTAGTGCTGCTTCTACCACGGGTTTTTTATTTCAATATTGGATACTAGAGATGTAAGTCAAACCTGCACTCAACTAATTCTGAGAGTGTCAGTAAATATGCATGAAATTCAGTAGCTATGATGATGTATTTAAAGAATATTTGCAATGTGTAACCCTTTGCCTGTTACATATAATTCCGAGCATCTTACTGAATATACTCTAATTCTTTCTTATGCTACTGTAAGAAAAATAAGGCTGTACTAAAATCAATAATATAATGTTACTGACTCATTCTACCCTATGCCATTTCATGGCATTCCAAAGCGACATTGAAATACCACTAATGGAACAGTGAATCTATTTTTCAATTATACTAATAGTAACAACTACTGGTTGGAACAATTTATGGGAGAATTTGGAAAGCACTACTGCAGTCATTAAGCCCAGCCGCATTCTTTCCAAGCACCCGTGATGGTATTAATTTAGTTTGATTCACCTCGCAATAATATTTTCCAGACAAGCCATTTTCAAACCTAATGGTTCAGGCTCAGCATTTCTGGAAGTAACATAGAAGTGCAGTACTGTCTGATGGAGCTGGTCTTGAAACACTGGCATAGGCAGCTAGCTCCATGAATATTCTTTAAAAACCAGCATGCCCACATGTTAAATTGATTATCATCCGGAAATGTGGATGTGAAGGATGCATTCCAGCTATCATCTTGACTCCATTTTGGCAAAATGTTTTCTCCTTCTGGACTAATTTCTCCTTGTAGAAGTATCTGTGGTTCAATAAACACACATATCTCGTAGTTGAAAGGTCAGTGAAAATGCGAGAAATGAGCAGAATTCAATTCTTTCTGCCGTGGGGGCCAAGTTCTACTCCTGTTTTTGCTGTTCCTGTGTGGCTATATCAAATCGCTTTTCTTGTGCACTGGCTGGCATATTTTTACCTGCAAAAGAGATTAATGACCTTGCCATTTTTTATAAAAAAGTTTAATTTTTTTCATAAAAATAGGTATCGGCAAGTTGAATATAATTTTTAATAAGTAGGAGGAAATACCCTGTAGTCACTGCTGCCCTATTAGAAGATAGATTAACTTGTCTAAGGACACTTTTCTATCAAGAACTGACATTCACTGTGCATTAAAAATGTCTAAGGTTTTTTAGGCATTCTGCTCTTTTCAACATGAGAAATAAGAATCTTAAGACCAGGTCTTGCAGTGAAAAGCTGTCACATTTCACAGAAAACCCTAAACCTATAAATTGATGACTCTACCATGCCGATTTTACTGGCAATTTGTGGCTTTACTATTACAATGTTTCCTGGGATGCCATTGTCTGTAATCTGCTTATATTGCTCTGGCAAGGACAATTTTGTGATGAATTGTGTATCCAAGATGCACAGGCAGTAGGAATACAGTGTAAGATGCTACTGAGGTTAATGAGTATTATATAAGCGTGCATCATAGAATTTCGAAATGAGCAAATTTGAATCCTAGTACAGTCATGTTGATGGGCAAATTTCTGCATTCTATTGGTAGGTTTCAGCTTGAGTAGTCAAGTTCCACAGTCCTTTCATCCATTACTGAATTTGTTATCTCACTTAGAGTATCCTTATGATTGCTGCTACAAAAGTAAAAAACCCAAAACAAACAAAACACCCACCCACAAAACCACAACAAACAAACAAACAACCAAGAAGAAATAAGAACTTTTAAATGAGAGTTCCATGCAAAATCAGCTTATTGGTCTACAATGCCATCAAAATGTAATGGTAGTAAGCATTTCCACAAATATTTAGGGATCATTCACGGCTTCTTTACGCTTCACTAGCTTGATTTTACACTGGATCACATTCTCTACAATATGTATGCATTGTTGAAAAATAATGAATCAGGTATATCTATAACATAACATTTCAGTATTTACATTTTCCTATGTGTGCATGGTAATTATTTTTAGGATAGTAATGTCTTCAAGTGTGGAATTTTTCCCAAGAAAGTGAAATTGTACTTGTCTGTTTTTACGCAGATTAAAGACAAACATATTACTTCTACCGATACTAGAAGAAGAAAACAGAACTATTTTTCTTCTAGTATTTAAATCAGATAATATTTGAGTAGAGTTAGACTTCTCAGTATAAGTTCTTGGTGCCAAGTTGAAACATTCCAGCTTCACCCACTCCTATCAGAGTTCAAATTGTTCATTAATATAAGGCCATGTGGTAAACTAGTTGTGAGGGCAGTGTAGCGACTCCGTGAAAAGGGTCGATGTAAACAATACGACTGATTTAAGTAGATGCTATTCCTTTGAATGTGTTAAGGTAGCAAAATTCAGTCCTTATTTAAAATACTGTCAGATTTGTTTTTAGCATGCTCTACTTCCAAGCCAATCAAACAGATAAAAGAATTGGCAAAATAGGTTTAACAAGATGTTTAATAAAATGAATTATTTCCTCTGTCCCTAAAGAAATTAGCATTTATTCCTTTATAAAATCTGCCTTCATAGTGATTATGTCATGTGTCATGTTCATGCCATAATGAATTCTACAAAAATTACTTCACATTCTTTCATGCTTATTTGAGAATTGTCAGTGATTATGAACTCTACATACCCAGGCAATGAATAACCAGCATTCATTTTAAGTGTTGATAACTATGATAGTCATAGCCAAATCAATCATGTGTGCTCAGCCCTTGGTATAGCCAGGAAATCCAAGGCACTAAGCTTACTTAATGTCCTAAATGAAGTTGTTCCCTAGATATTCAGGTCAGCTATGCAAGACCCTATTTACCTCTTCATGCACGGTTACCATTTTTCCTAGTAGCTGCTGAGCGTTTTTAAAACAGAAAGTTGCCATGGTTATAGAGGCACAGCCACGTTCTATCAGACGTTCATACAGGTTTATGGCAACCACCATATATGTTCAGTCTGCGCTGACAAATAACTTCTCTTTGCTCCCTCCATGAGGATGTCTAACTATATTCCAGAGGGTGATGAACTTTAGAGATTTCTCCAAGAGCCCACATAAATGTCACATCAAGTTTGATTTCCTCTGCCATACAGAGGCCTTCAGAACAGCTCTAAGAAGCCTTGAAACCTAAATAGGCCCCATGAGCCTACTACCATGCTTGAGATCACACAGCAAAGATATAATATTCCATCTTCTCCTCTGAAGAAGACTCTTGAGAAGTGTGAGGATAGCACCAGAAGAAGACAACTCATAGTATCTAAACTATCTGGCAATCTTAGTAGACACAAAGTTTTCCAGAGACAACTTTTGAGGTGAAGAACCTTTCCGGCTCTTCTATCTAATGCCAGGACACTTAAAAAGCAATATTTGAGTAAATATATACTGATTCCATCCTACCCATCTTGTCAGGAGATCTATGAAGCTGACAGCATGGTTCCAGAGAAACAGAATTCTGTACCTACCTTTGCAAGTTATTAATTATAGTGTCATATTTACTTGCATTTGTGGGTATTCCCTGTGTGGCCTGAAGATAAAGTAAGCTTTTTGTCAATCCTAATGTAATTTAATTGAAGCTTTTCCACTGTCGTCTACTTTATAAATGAGAAACTCAAGACAATTTCTTGTATCATTTTGCTTACTCTACTTTTATAGATACCATTATTTGTGTCTGGAGCTAACAATGATACTAGTTCTCCACAATCAAGTATAATGAAAATAGAATATTTTATAAACTCGTGTTTTTGGAGTTACTTTAACAGTTGCAATCAGTTAAAAATTATGTAATTAAAAAATAGTGCCTATTTGAGTAATAAAAGCTAAAGGGAAAAAAGGAAAGGGCTTTGGCTGAGAGATAGGAACTAAGATGAAATTAACAACTGACATTTTAATGGTTTCTACAGCTAGATATAAACACACATACACATATTTTACAAAACAGATGACTGGAGTCTGCTTAGTTAAAGACTAACACAGAATAAAGTAAAGAAATTAGTAATGTATGTACTACTGAAATAGTACTTTATTCTTGTTTTCACGGGTTTAATGCAAGTAAATAGCAAAGCACAGAAAGAATGACACCACAGTTACTATATTAACTTTTAAAGAAAAATGAATGGATTTTTCTGGTACTCTTATGGATGGATGGATGGATGGATGGAAGGAAGGAAGGAAGGAAGGAAGGAAGGAAGGAAGGAAGGAAGGCAGGCTGGTTAAGTTATAGTTGGGGTTTGGCCCTTCTAATTTTCTCCTTGCATAACTGAAATATTCTCATAGTCCTCCTGAGTTGCCTGGTGCTTCTTTTGAGGCTGAAAAATTCTTTTTTTTCTAGGCTGACAGATTCCCAAGAGACCATCCATTTCGGTACACGGGGACAGCCTGCTCCCACATTTTTAAGATTTTCTTCTTGAAGAATGTCCAGCTTTCCTGGACTCCTTTGCCTCCTTTCAGTATAACCTCCTAAGGAACTCTGTCAACCAGGCCTCTAAACAGGCTAAAGTCTGCCCTCCACACTAGAACTATCTTGCATTAGTATTGACTACCTTCTCTATTGTATTGTACTGTACTATTGTAGCAGCCCTTTCTATTCTCATGCTAAACATTTATCAGTTTTTGTAAGACAAGTTTTGAAAATCAACACTCAGGGCACTGAAAACTCCTGGAAGTGCAAGCAAAGAGTAGAGGTATATTGTAAATGACTGCACCAAAATCTGCTTAGATTTCCTTCAGGAAATTGATGAGGGCCATCTTTACAAAAAATCAGTTATTATAAATTACATTTTTCTTTGCATGTCCACACTCTCTACAGAACAACACAGCAAGATTGATCCTCAGCCAAAAGGTACTTAGTTATATTATGTACAGCAGGGAGATATAAAAAGCAAAACCCCATTATAAATACTCCCCAAATAATTCATTCTCCAGATGAAGTTTAAGCCTGCACTTTAAGCACAAAGGAGCTGACACAAACTTTCAATAAATTGCCTTTTATGAGGGAAGGTAACAGCTTCTGTGTCATTCAGGTGTATCTGTCTCTTAAACCAGTGTTTCTCTCACACATTAATTACACAAAATTGATCCCCTGGCCCATGTATAAGGAGTCTCTTCATTTGCAGTTAAATCTGTTTCCAAATCTTTTTCTATCACCCTTGGAAAATCTGTAGCTGAGTTGTAGTGGGTGGTCAGGTAGGAAAAATTGCTCGACATTAGTAGTAGTCTCTCCTTCTCACCCTCAGTTCTTCCTTTCCTTTGTAGAAGAGGTTGTAGTTCCTTATAAAAATTATAGGCTACCCGAGCTGAAGATGTGAAGAGGATCTTTGAAGATCAGTAGCCATCACCTATTTTGAGTGACAGGGAAAGGCTTACAGTGTATGAGCATGTAAATGTGAAATAGGCACTCAAAGGTTGCAAAAATGTTGAACCATTTCAGAAACGCTTTTAAAATTCAGTTTCATGTTTGTCAGATCAACAGCTCTGAAGTTCAAAGTAATTTTCTGAATTGCTGCCACCAGACGACCCTTCTACTTCTGATGAAATGTCCCCATCAGAAACCAAATGGGTCATTTTATCAGGGACAAGCATTAGACTAAAGCATGGCTAAGACTTCTTTACACTGATTATCAAACTGTTCAGTTTTCCAGTCTGACATGTGGTGTCTATCTGAAAATTAGTGGGAAATAATCTTGAAAGCTTAAACTTATGGACTTACTCTTGATGAGTGGTGGAGAATAATGAATGACTATTCAGTAAGAGATGACTTGCCAAGGGCCACAAGAAAAATTTGGGATGAAATAAATGATGCTATTTGTATCGTGAAATTTAAATACAAGATTAGTTTTACAATCCCAATACCTAAATAGCTTTACCTCATATATGATTTTTACATATGTATTTATTTGGAGGGAGGAGAATAGGAATTTTTAAGTCAGCAGCTTCAGGGACTTATGACAGCTGCATTTCTCCCACAGCTAACTTTCCTGTCAGTAAGAGGGATTTTGCAGAGACCTGGGGCAAATCTTTACAGTCAGCTTTTGAGATCTGAGGATAAGAACATCCTCGTCTGATGTGACAAGGATAAGAATCACCAGAAATGGTCACAGAGACCCTTCTTTGTAGTTAGAAGGAAGGTGCTGGACAAGAGCCATCAGCACAGAATGAAAATTTTGTGACCGCTTTTTTCTTTTTAACAGTTTGCCAGACAAATTCTCAGTGATTGACCAAGTGGAAATGTGGGATGCCTGTTCAGTTTAAAATCCATTCTGCTCTATTAATCTATAGAAGATAGAAGACTAAAGGTACCTGGTGTTTAATTAATTTAACTTTCTTTCTAGAGAGTAAGCCTGAAGAAACAAAGTTCTGAATAATTAGAGAGGCATGCCAAAATAGAAAAAAAATGGAGGGAGTGAGTAAAACTAATTAAATATTGCTCCTCTTCAGTGGATTCTTGGGACACACATAATATCAAAATGACAGTTATTGTTATCTTCCAGTTTCTTCTTCTCAAGCATGCAGAAGTGGGAAATAGGAGCAGAACACAAACCTGCAACTGTAATTCTCAAGTAGTCATGCTCATTTTAACATATTCAGGAGAATATCTGTAATGATGTCATACCTATCATAGCTAAAAGAAAGACAACCCAGAAGAATATGGTTTTGCACTCTCTGAGTTGCAGATAGCTTGTTTCTTGTCTTCATAATTTTTCCTTATTATATAGATGATGACACGAGTACAGCTGGATGATCACAAAACAAACATGCTGTATCAAGCTCTAAATGGTCACAAAATATTTTTTCTTTCTGTAAGCAAACAAGGGGGAGGGGCACAAATATCTTGAAAGGCATGTCTGGGGGAAATTCTTCACTGTTGTTTGATTCTGCAGACTGAGCAGAGCCTGTGGTGATTACTCAATGGGGAGAATCTGTGTTTATGTTAAAGGGAGGAAAAAGTGTTTACCTAAACATTCACATTTAGACTTTATTGTGACATCTCTGCCACTTACACGTCACCAATTCCATGACAGCTGAAAACAACTGAAGCACATTAACAAGACTGTACAAGCTGAATGGATAATAGGGATGCTGTCTAGAATCCCAAGGGAGATAGTATAGCTGTACCACTGAGATAAATAAGGGGTTTACGAGAGAAAGCCCTTCCCTCCTTTGAAAAAACATTACTTTGATGTCATGTGCTTGACATGGTGCTCTACTGTTCAGTTACAGAAGTGGATGTTTGTAGCCTTGCCAGTATGAACTCTGACCTTTCAAACATGCTGGCAAAGTTGAAAGATCCAGTTTTGCTGAAGGAATCAACAACACAGCAAAAAGGAAAGCTGGTTTTTTTGGTTTTTGTTTTTGTTTTGTTTTTTTTTATGAAAGATAGCAAAGGTATCCTGGTTTACATTTGGTGTCACCAGTGAACTACATTTTATCCATTCTTTCCATACCAGCAAAAATAGCTGTATAGCTTTTTAAATGCTGAAGCCTACAAGATTTGGTCCAGTTTTTGGCACAATTGATGGCTTAGAAAGAAAAAGATTTACTGCTTTTGACACCATAAATAGAGTAGACTCAGACCTCAGTGGTAGATTCATCTATCATTAAATTTTTTAAATTCATTTAATAGATTTGACCGTGTGAGTCCAACAACAAAGCTCAAGCTAAATTTAAAAACTCATTAAGATTACTTTCTCCCTTAGTAGATTTTGGGTTCAGTTCTATGTTTTAAATTTCTCAAGTGATGTTATAAAGATGAGATTTTAAATTTACAAAAAAAAACCACTTGGCTGCACTTTTTGTATTACAAACATGTGCCTTTCCTAGACTTTATCAAAGAAAATTAACAGGAGAGGAAGAAGAATGACAGAAACATGCATACATGTCTCCTCAGAGCTTAAAAAGTACTTGTCAGAAGTCAGCTTAGGTACTTCAGAAATATACATGCTATATTTTTACATGGAATATCAGACACTTAAATCTTTGTTTGAATACCAGTTGCTAGACACCTGCTGCTGAGACCAAACCAGGAAACAACATAATTTTAAAATATTGCATATAAAAATAGAGTTACTTTACAACTATTTGCTTTATACATGGATTATATCTCCCTTTTGTCACTCTCTGATGGAAAAGCTCATATCCTTTCCAGGAGAAATCGGCAGTATACAGCCAAGAGAGAAGAAAAAAGTTTAACATTTATTTACTTCTCAATCTGGCAGAACAGAAATGTCAATTTAAAAAAAATCAGGAAATAATGTCTGTTCTCTTTTTTCTGTACTACATGGACACGTCTGCCTCAAAGAGCACCTTTTACAAGACAGACATCATATAGTCAATACCCACACAGGAATTAGGAAAAAAACACCAGAATGAAATTTGTAAAATTGCCTTGAGAATTGACACCAATAAGAAATCAAGATGAAGTAAAAAAATCATCACCTGCTCATAGCTCCCTTTCTTCAAAATCTTCTCCTTCATCACATAAAACTAATAACGTGACAAGTTCTTTTCAACACACACCACTCGTATTCTTTTCACTCCTTCACTGTGTCCAGGTGTTCTAGAGAAGTCTCAGTCTACACCCACTTTACCCTCAAACACACACTGGGTCTGGCTGAGCTGGAGTTCATTTTCCCATGCAGCCCTCACAGTGCTGTGCTTTGCACTGGCAGCTGCAAAGGTGTTGATAAAAGGTGTTTTGGCTACAGGTGAGCAGTCCTGGCACAGCATCAGGGCTGTCTCTCTGACATTCCCACCCCCACCAAAGTGCTGGGAGTGGGAAAGATCCTGGGAGGGGACACAGCCAGACCAGCTGACCCAAATTATCCAAAGGGATATTCCATACCATGTGATGTCAGCTCGGATATAAAAGCTAAGAGAGAAAGAATGGATGGGTGGGTATTTGTTATTTTGCAATGGTTGCCTTCTGAAGCCACTGCCATGTGTGCTGAAGCCCTGCTTTCTAGGAGTTGTCTGAACATTGCTCACTGATGGGAAGTAAAGATTAATTTTTTCCCCTTTGCTCCTGTGCAGGTGAACTTTTGCTTTTCTCATTTTTTTTTTACTTTAGTAAACTGCCTTGTTTAAAGCCACTAGTGGTTTTCCATCTTACTTTCTTTCCTCTGTCCCAATGGAGAGTGATACCGTGGCTTGGTGGGCACCTGCTGTCCAGCCAAGGACAACTCACTAGAGCAGCACTCACCTCTCCTCCTTAATCTGCCTGTCCTTTCCGCCTCAGACAGTCAATTACAGGCAACGAGTGAAAATGCTGGCAGATGGGACAACTTCACACAAACTGAACCCATTTTCTGTAATAATTTTGACATCTTCCCCCTTCCAAATTTGTATTTTAAGTGTTTTGCAGATATTCACACATATTAGGCTACTTTTGTTATAGAAAGACTATTTAGAAGGTCTGTAACCAATTTGTTGTGACAATAAGGTGGGAAGGAGCATTTTTTAATTAGAGCTAAAATAACAGCTACTCCTCCAGACACTGTACAATGAAGAACATGATCGAGATGCAAACCTGCAGCAGTGGATGTCACCTTGAGTACTGTTAGTTAATTGTCCTGTCTGCAGAGGTACAAACACATCCTTACAGGTAGATGCAAGCCATGTTACACCATACATTGCAGTGCTTGCTTGCTGATGGTAAGTAGAAAATAGCTCTTTTTATTTCCCTGTTTTCTTCTGCATGTGTGAACTTTTGCTTTAGTAAACTGCCTCAACTCAACCTATGAATCGTTTTCCATCTTATTTTTTTCCCCTGTCCTGCGGGGAGGGGAGTGTCAGAGCTGACTGGTAGGTGTCTGGTGTCCAGCCAAGGTCAACCTTACTGTCAAGGTTTTAATTTAATCTCCCATACACCTTACAAAACTCTATCTGGCAAAACACCTCTTCTTCTTCTAGGAAGAGCTGGATCTGGTTTGCCCTGTTCTTAGATACGTCTCATGCCACAATCTGCTTCCAGTAATGAGGATTAATTGGAGCCACCTGCCTACATTTCCCTAGGTGCATGTGTTTATTGTGTCCCAGACATCAAATAACCTTGTAATATTTGCGGATCAAAAATTTTCCAACTATTATTTTGCAGTGCTTCAGCACACAGACAGGAAATATTTACACTTAAAGAGCATAATATTCCTTGTCCTTATAAGATGCAGGCCATACAAAATCAATGTTTAAAGTATGCCATCAGATTATTTTTAGAAATAGTTCTGTGAGCTTTTACCAAAGACCTTCTTTATTTTACTATTTTTAAAGGAGAAATTAAATTTATAGTCATTATATAGTTTAATTTCTATCTGTGAAATGACTTTTCTTAAAATCTGTAATTGAGAAAAAGGTTTCTATATTGTAAATATCTGGCAAAGGCAAGACTAACAAATTAGTATTTTATAAGTAGAGAGTTTTGGTTCTATTTTTCCCCCACAATACTCTTTTGTAGCTTATCTACCTTTTGGACAGATGTTTCTTATACATACAATATATCGTTTGTGCTCTTACAAATTACAGTAAATGACTACTGGATGATATTAAATAAAATACAAAAATCAATATAACTATGAGCACATTTTAACATATTGAATAAAAAATTAATACAGAATGCAAAATAAAATGGATGCTTGGAAGCTATTTTTCAGGTTGCAGATATATAGGCATTTTGAATGAATAAATATCTTTTTATACTTTGTGTGTTACTTCTAGAATTTTAAAAAAAAAAGTAACAAATATTTTCCAGAAGAAATTGGCAGTGACTTCAAGAATTAGAATAAAAACTAACCTCTTAAAAAACCCCTCAGGCTCCACCAGCCCAATGAAACTATAGCTATGTGAATGTATTAAATAAACATAATGAAATTTTAAATAATTGTGAATATTTAATGAGATTCAAGAAAGCCTAAATTTAGAGTTGCTCTAACAGAACTGGGAAGCAATCATATCTCTATGAATAATGCTGGGTTTTCTTATTTATCTATTTCTTTTTAAGGATTATCTGTTCTGATGTCTTTTGAGGAAGGTCCTGGTCATAATATAATCATGTCATTCAGTTCTCAAGAAAATCATTGCCTAAAACTTCTGTGAGTAAACAAGTAGTTGGATTTTAACAAATATGAAGTAACAGAGGGCAATAGACTGTCTAAAACTTCCAGACGTGAATAAACAATGAAATGAGACTTAATAAAAAGTATTATTAAAAAGGCAAAATTAATTGGCATATTTCTATCAGCAATGCCTAATAAACTCCCCCAAACTAAGATTAACTAATGTAGACTACATTTTATTATAAAGAAAGAAAACAATAAATAACCCTCTCTTCAAAATTCAAATAATTAAATTTTAATGCTAAAATAATATAAAACTAGAATTATTTTGCCATAGATCTTCAGCATTTTTGCCTTTTGAACTAGTGGATTTTATTAAAAATTATGCAATTTTCACAACTATTTAGTTTTTTTATTTTAAAGACTATTTCTATTAACATGAAATATGCATTAAAACTATGAAAATGTAAAAGCTTTTTCATAGGAAAGTGTATAAAGCTGAAAATATTTTTTTTCCATGCTCATTTTTAATTAAGGATAAAATCAATGTAATAAACTTTAATTCAATTTTTCTTCATTCTGCAAAACAAGTCTGACCTCTGTATAAACTACTGAAATCTAGGTCATTCCTCTTACCGGTTCACTTTTATTTAAAAAGCAGAATTTTCCAATTACGTCATTCAGACCAACACTTCTTGAGCCATCCTTTGACAGAAGTGTTGGCAACTGCCATCCGTCTGGCTCCAGGGCAGGCTGGAGTCCAGCAGCAGACTGAATGAGGGGTGTTCGTGGGAAGTTACAGAGATATGGAGCAGGTACACTGGGAATTATTACCCCAGCAGCTTTCTGCTTCTTCTAACGTTATAAAGATCACGTGGATGAAACCATTATGAATCATTTGACTATATGAACAGAGTAGGAGTGGTAAATACCCGTTACATTGTAACAGATACCTATAATAAAATTAAAGCAAAAGGAGGTCTGTAACAAATTCTTTTCATTCTGAGAGAAGGGCAATTTGAAGTAAAATGAGTCCAGAGTTCCTGACACACTGAAATGTTTGGAAAAGGCTGAAAGACATGCTTCTTAATGTTTCAGCAAATCATTTAGCTGAAAATAGCAGCAGCAGGTGTTGAAGTGATTAAAGTGAGATGAGCAGAGTTTTTCTTTTTTTTTAACCAGGATGGAAGTTATTTTGAACATCAGAAAACGTTCAGTTCAGGGATCTCAGTAAAGGACCTGTGTAGGTTTCATAACGGCACCATTTTGAAAACAGGGAAAACAAGCACTTTTCTGCCTGTGATACGTATTTTATTTAGTAAACACAAAAATCTGCTTTTTCTTCCTAATTAGCTGTATGGAGAATAAAATAGGTAATTCTTTTATGATAAGTTTTCTGAATCTCAAACTGTTTCTTTCACCACTAGATACAATGGAGACTCTTTTCCCCACTGTCCTCTTAGTACACTCCTTGAGGAAGTAAAATTACTGAATGGAATGCACATCAGTTCTGAACAGCCACCCAGCAGCGGTTCAGGAGCACTTCATTTGGAAATCCCTTGATGACAAGTCCTCATTCCCATTTAAATCTCCCTATGGTTGCTGTCCTTGAGAGCCGAAATGAGTCTGAGTGTGGTGCTCCAGCAAGACGTACCCATGAAGGTTATGACAGCAATTCACCCAAAGGTGAGTTACACCTCCTGGATGTTGCTAATCTTACCCTGAAATTGCAAAAATTATTCCAGTGATGCTAAGGTTTAGGTTAAGAAAAAAATAAAATAAAATTCTGTAGTTAACTTTTTCCCTTTTTTACAAGTTTGGGGGCCAATCTTTCTGAGTTTATCAACAGTACTCTAGTCAAAAATAAGATGCCTTTGTGAACCTATTACCCCTCAAGGTGGACAGTGCTTTTTTCTTTTTTTTTTCTCTTAACCTACTGATGAATCAAAAATTGTCATTGCATGTATTTGTAATAAATTACTTCTTTGCTCAATATAGGAGCAAGACTTGAAAAGGGATTTGAAGTGAGTGTTTCAAAAGATATGGAGGACATTGTCCAGTCATTTTATAACTATAGCCTAAAGCCATGAATCCATATCTTTCATAGACATTGACAGTCAATTCCAATTGGCAGTAGGTTTTTTCCTTCTCTAGATCCTTACTTCTTTGCCAATATATAGATGATTATTATACTTTCCATAGTTTAAACACATAGGCTAGTACTAACTGAAGAAAATCTTACAATTGATCTAATAGTTAAATTATTAAGAAATTTTTAATTAAAAAAATTAATGAAAATGTATGATCTTCACTACAAATTTCCTGTTTATATTTTTCAGTCTTGAATTTTTTTTTTCTGGAAAACCAGGATGATCGAGATTGAGGAAGCAGAAAGCAAACAAAACGTCACTTACCCCAAGGTAGCTGATTACCAGGGGATGAGGATGTCTACCAGTGATGTCAGAAAACCAAATTCTGCTCTGTCAGTGAAAGGGAATGTCCTTGTTCTCTCAACAAGTGAGAACTATATCCCTTTTGGAGTTGCAAGGAGACCATTATTTGGTAAAACTGTAAAGTTTCATTGAGCAAAGGTTTTTTTCTGATTATTTTAATTATGGAAGGTCAGACAGGCACATCTCATCTTCTTAACTCTGGATTCTTTTATTGGGGTAAAAAATAGTGAGCTAAATTGAAAAAAGGACTAAGAATCTTCTAAAAACAAAGTACTGGATGATGAACTACAGGGGGCTATTTTGATATAGTTTGAAGTTTACTTTTAGAAAAAAAAATCAAATCACACTTGTTGCTTTGACAGAAAAAACTAGGATGAAAGCCTACTTTGAAAAGCACCTTTACAAGATTTTTTGGCACTGTGGTATTGGCTCATAACTTAATACCTGTCAGAGCATTTATCACCTTCAAACTCCTATGAATAATTTAAAGGAAAGGGATAAGACTGAAGATAAAATAAGAGTATGACTAAAAAAACATTTCCAAAGACAAAAATATTTTTTGCCTCAAATAATTTTTTGGCTCAAATTTTACCTCATTTAGTCTTGTCACAGCAAAATCAGAAGGTAGGTGTGAATTTATATTAGTTCTATGCATCCTGAACATGGCTGAACATCTAGGCCATAAAACTCTGAGTTTAGTAATGAAGAGCTGTGACAAATTTTTCCAACACATTTCTTTTTGAATATATACAATTCTTCATATCTTTGTTTTCATTTTAATTTTCTTACATACTCGTGTCAGACTAAATAATTCATTCTATGAGGAATAAAAGGATCTGTAATTTTTTTCTATAGATTAGGAAATTTTTTTATTTGATATGTGTCCCTTTCTTCAAAAAGAATAAATTACATTTATTCTTCAAATTTAATGATTGTTCCAGTACAATGATTCAAACTAAGACTCTCCCTGTAGTTATTAAAGTAGTTTTCTCTTTGGGAGTATTTCAGGAAAGGTGCTTTAAAATCTTACTTTTGTGTTCTTTTCCTCTATCTAGAGTGTTTTCAGAGGGAATAGTCACCTAAATTGGGGACCTGACACTGAATACAGGGTAGGTAATATAGAACATCAGCAAGAGAAATAGAAGGGCATTAATCTAGCTCAAATCAAATTATTGAGAAGGGGAAGTCTGCCTGAAAGTATAACATCCTACAGAGCAATTTGGAAAGAAAATTTATACAAGTGCCATAAGTAGTAAGAATTGTGACTTTGCATTTAGCCTTTCTTCTGCCTTCTACATTATGTGAGCAGCTGTGAGAATTTGATATTGCAGTCCGAACTATAACCTCATCACCACTGCAGTTTGTGTTCTGCCCTTAGATCCAATTTTGTGTCTAGAAAACTAGATATTTTTCAAATTTAAAAATGTTTGAATCTAAAGAAGAATAAGTTTTTCAAAGACAGAGGTTTTTAAAACAAATTAATTTGGCTGAAAATCAGAAATCTTGGGAGCTGCCTTTCCAGAATACCTGTGGCTCTCTATCTCTATATAGTTGTGCAATGGCGTAAAATGAGATTTTAGGAAAGGCTTCCTTTTTTTACCACAAAGCAAGAGACAAGTTCTTTCCCTTGGCTAAGGTACTTTAGAATGTGATCAAATCTTTGATATATTTTCAAAATACATATTTAATCATAGTTAGGGAGACCTGAACAGAACTTGAATAAAATTTAAGGTGGGTGTTAAAAAAGAGGCTTGGATAAATACTGTAGTAGAAAAAGGAACTTTATCAATATGTTGAAGCAATAGTTTCATTTGAGTAAACAGATGATGAACAAGTAACCATTGGCAAAATACCAATTTCCTCTTATTTTAAATGAGCTGCCTAAAACTTTGGGAAGTAAAAAATTATGCTCATGTTGAATGCTTTTAGAAATCTTCTAGCTATGAGATTGCCTGCTGTTAGGAAAATTACATAAAGGTAAGAAAAAGAAAGGTGTCTATACCTCATGAATTTATATATGGTGGAAGATATTGGAACATGTTTTCTGCCTGAGATATTTATACTAGATGAAAGTAGGGTCACTAGATATATCTACTTACCTGTGTCTCATACTCTTCAAAACCTGTTTGAAAATAAAGTGAGAACCTTATAAATCAGTCTTCTTCTCCCTGTCCCCCCACAATTTATGTTATTGCCAGAAATGAAACAAACCAACACCAACACCAAAAGTCCTAGCACAATAATGATGGATACACTGCTTGTAGATCTGCAGTTAGGACTGAACTGAATTGTACATGAGGGTTTAGGCCAGAAAGCTAGCAGCGTTTTCTGTTTCTAAATTTCATTAATTTTTAAAGCATAATGCAAGCCAAAGTATTTTGAATCGTAAATAAGGCTGCTGGTGTTAGATTTTCTCATTAAAAAGCAAGAGAGTTTTAGATAGGAAGGAAAATCATTCTTAGTAAATGCCTATCGTATTCAAATGTGCTTTTCACGTGAGTATGCAAAAGATGTCAATTTAAAATACAGACTGAAGCTTGAGATGAATCTAATATAAACTATTTCATTTTCAGAAGAGCCTTCTGGGATCCAAAATTTTTTATTCATTTTAATTCACTGTGAATCAATGAAAAAGTTCATCACAAAAAATTTTCTGATCTATGAAACAGTTTTTTATCTGTGAACCATGAGGAATAAAAATATTATCTTTTATGGAAATCAAGAAGAAATCAAAGATTTTAAATGTTAAAATAAATCTTGACAACTCTTTAAGAACTAAGTTTTGAAAAGAGACCATGTTTTTATGAGCAAAAACAAAGTAGTGTAACTCTTGCAGACTTGGAATCCCTTTGAGTACTTTTAGAGACCTAAAGACAGATGGGCCAATATTCAAGTCTTCATCCATTGTCTGATGTTTCTGATTAAAATTCAGTATGTTGTGTAAAATGCTAACATTCGTGTATGCCTCCTGCTTCAAGACTTCCAAACACAGCCATGGCACAGTTTCACTTTCTATACTTTCAAGTGCCTTTGCTGCTAGAAAACTGTACCACTGCCATGATTCAGGAATTTATAAGTCTCTGGGTAGCTGAACTGTGAGTACCTGCCTTGAGATTCCAACCACATTGTTTCCTCTCCCATTCAAAAGAAGTCTTGGTGCCAGAAATATACACGTGAGAGTGAGCCAGAGAGTGAGCATGTAAGGGGGTGTGTGCATGTGAGAAACAGGGGAAAGGAGAAAAATATAGAAAGAAAAGAGAGGTGTGAAATGTAAGGCTGTGGGGCACAGTGGATTAATTTATATAAAGCATGAATATATATTAATAGAAGCATATAAAATGTAATATGAATATATTCATATCTGATTTTTAATAAAAAGTTTTACTAAATTATTACTATTTATTAATTTCACAAAACTCAGGGATGTATGTCTGAACCAGGTTCTTGATTGGTGTATATTTTCTTCTGTGGAAATACACTGATTTACACTGAATGATAAAATCATCAACTATCATTCTCATATCACCATTGAAATGACTACTTATTTTTAAGCCTTTTGCACTCACATTTCCCATGCATGTGATTCATATATGGTTTTGTTCTAGCATTTCAGAATTCAAGAATTGACAGAGACTGTCTTAGAATTGATTTTGATACAAAACCAATGATACGCTTCCAGCAGAGAAATCAGAATTTTAATCTTGGACTCTCCAGCTTTAGTAGAAAAACAAACCAATGCACAGTATAGAGCTATCTGTCTTCCAGATGCAGGAAAAAATGAGAGATTAATCCTTATTTTAATCTATAAAATTGTTTTGTCAAGAAATTTGGGTTAGAGAATAACATCAATTTTATTCTCTAATCCTAAAATTATTAGGATTGCAGAACCTAGGGAGAAAACTTGTCCCCAAACTTAAATATTGAAAAGATATTCTAAGGTCTTACTAATACCTAACTGATTAACTAACATCCGTCTGAATCTTCCCATGACATGCTGAACACTTCACTTTTTAGCTAACACTTTGTAGACATGAAAAGGAAGTCATGTACATAATTAAAAAAACCAAAAAGAGTTCTTGGTTATCTGACTACTCTTTACTAGTTTATTTTCTTGACCCATTCAACTTCTTTCTGCAGTTCTTCATAAGTCTAACTTGTAAGCCATTCATCACTCGTTTTTGTCCTTTATGCTTTTTTCCAGTTTATCTGCTTGTTGTTATAAAACCACATCCCACTCTTAAAGTCCTTCTGATTTATAGTCTCATTCTGTACTAATATTACCAATATTTATAATGTCATACTTTAATATTATTTCCTCTCTCTCTTTAGAAATCCTTTTTATGGAAGCCTATCTTCCTGGCTAAAGTTTTCATTTTTAATCTATTGCTATACTTTTGCTCCGCTTTTACATTAATTTGCACAGAATTATTAACTTGATACTTTTTGACACATTTCACTTACATGCCACATTTACAAATGTTTCTTTCCCTTTAGTCAGATGCATCTTTCACATAGCACAGCCGAAGTTCTCTCAGCATTTGTAAAAAAATATATGCTTCAACATTGTCCTCAATAATTTATTGGTAGACTGTGACTATTGATAATGCTTATGCAGCAGGCATTCTCCTTTTACCAGAAGGCCACATCCTTCAGGTATTAGATATCTGAAATAAGGTGCATCAGTCTTATTCTCTCTTAGTGTGATACTATTTTGTTCTATTCCCCTTTTTGTATCTTTTTTGAAGGCTTTTAACAGGTCTGCTCGTCTCTTCCTTCTGAGCTACAGAGAAAGCATAAATATTTTCATCATACAGTAAAAACCTTTATTTTTCCCTATCTGTCTCTTTGTATCTCTGATTTAAGCCATCAGGTCTCTGAGAGGCCAATTAAGCTTTGTTTGTGCATTAAGATTTCTAGTCATTGTTGTTTGTTCTTAATACACTTTGCAGTAGTGTATAGATGTCTAATGTATTTGATAAATTCCCCTATTATTCTCTTTCCTATCAGCTATCTAATAACGTCAAAAATATTGTCTTCGTCTGATGCAGCTAAAATTCCTCATACATGGCTCTATCTTTTGGTCTTTCCACTATTTTATTGCAAATTTTTATCATAAATTTCTTTATTTGGATTATGTTACTTCAATCCTCTACATACCAATCTCCTTGAAACAGGTCGAACTCAAAAAAATTTACTTTTTTAGGACAGCAAAATGTATATGTGCTTAACGATGCCTATATTCCTATTTATATAATTTTCAGAGATAATAATTAGTGGCTTGCATATATCTTAGTTTTTCTAAGGGTATTTCTTAATTGCCTTTTACTCACCCTAGTTCCTTTAAAAAATATTTATCTATTGAAGCAGGAATATAGGCTCTACTCAGGCCTAAATATATGTATGGTATTCATAAATGTGGTTTGACATATTCGAATATCCCAGATATCAAAACTATCTTTCATGTCTCAATATGTCTTTTGAATATTTTGTATTTGAAAGTATTACACTTTTCTGAACTTCTGTCCATTTTTTACCTTAAAACTTACAATTTATATCTTGCTTTTATCATCCTTCATTGCTGCATTATGTTCTGTGCTTTTGTGTAAACTCTATACAATTCTGTTTCTGTAGTAAATTAACTCTGGAAAAAAAATAATGGATTTGCTTTCATTAGAACAGGGTGAATGCTGAAAAGCATTTTCTACAGATACTCGATTTTGCATAGAAGTTTTATTTGACTGTACTTCTGCTGGTTCCCCACAAGTATTCCTGGAAAATCTTGGCACTTATAAAGGAATCAATCATACAACCCAAATGTTAACTGAGTATGGGACGCAAAGATTTTGTGAAGCAGTAAGAGAACAGCGACACAGTCATGAGATACTGCAGGCGACTGAGAATAACTGGCAGCCCTTCCGCCAGGACCCTGAGGGCACGGACGGGTCTGGCTGCCCCCCGCAGCCCCCTCAGCCCCAGGAGCCCGTGTCACCCGTGTCACCCAGCCAGAGCCATCATCCCCGGCCCCAGTGATCCCCCAGCAGCGACCGTCTGCAGCTGCCACAGCCCTGCCCTGCTCACCCATGGGGTTTGCTGAGCCGGGCCGTCAGCCCCTTCTGGCCTCGTCCCATCGCCATCCCCAGGGAGGTGCCCAGTCCTGAGGATGGGGCTGCTCTTGGTGTCCCCAGATGTTCTGCTCATGGCTGGGACAGGAGTAGGACAGGGCTGGGTCTGGACTGCCTCATGGAGACCCCCATGGAGGCCCACAGAGAGCCTCGGGTGCTGTCTAAGGCTCTGGAGTGGGGCTGTGCAGATGCTTTCAATTTCAGGATTCAGCTTTTATGTTGCTCCAGTCGCTGTGCTGGTACTTATCTGTTCGCATATGCACTCTGACAGTGTGATGAACAGAGCTGTATCTTCCAAGGCTAGAGAAAAAATGTGTTTATGTGGAGGAAATAGTTTCAGTCTTCAGGCTCTAAGGACGTCAATTTTGAAGAAAACTTTTTTTTTCATGGATTTTCTAAACCACAAGAAGGAGTCCATGCTAAGGATATGCTATCTGGATGAGAGGCTGATGCAAACAGATTTCTGGACAGCCACAAAAGTACTTCAAGACCGCTTAAATTCTTCTGCACAGTCCTGAAGAGCTGCCTGGTCTGTGGTATTTTAATGTGGCTGTTCTTGTAGTTCCAAACACAAGCTGAACAGCGTCTTTAATGTTCTCTTCTAGAAAGCTAATAAAGCAGATCATGAAGATTTTATTCAGCAGCAGAGCTAACTTCTGCAGCAGGTCCATATTTTCGCTGGCATTAGCACTGTTACAGGTGGTCCTAATTTTACATGAACAGACAGATCTAAAGCAATTTCTGTTTCACTAGACCTTTGAAAGTTTTCTTTCACATTGGATATGAGAAGGAATTACTTTTTCCATCCATTTTTCAAAAAAAACATAATAAAGACCATGCAAACAAAAATTGGAAGAGATGGAAGGAGAGGATGAAAACTACTATTTGAGATTTCTTTTTCACGACAACTTTATAGCAACAGAGATTTTCTATCTTGTCTCTGTCTCACTTATTAAGGAGGAGAAATAGAGGCTAGAGAGAAAAAATTTGCTAAAGTGGAACTACACTGACTGTTTTCTTCTAACAGAGCAGTTTGGAAGCAAGAGTCAGCAGCACTGACTCTTGCAGACACTCATAACCTGCTCCTTTTCCTTTCCAAGAACTGAGGAGGAGCTGAAGCTGGAGGTTTGTGCAGGTCCCAGTAAGAAGACCAATTTGCACAGCCAAAGGCAAGTTCAGATGGAACGCAGCACACTCAAGCCCACTTGTCAAATTAATAATCTGCTTTTCATTGTCACATGTGCATCCCTTTCCACTTGTGCATTCCCACAACGTCTCTTTCCTCTTTCATGTTGCAAAATTTCGGTTGAAAACTGACAGCCTTTCCTTGGGATTTAACCCTTTACCCACTAACATTTCACTGTCTCCTGTTGCCCTTGTTCTCTTCAAGTTTTCACTGTGATAGAATAACTGTGTTTCCTTAATTAACCAGTTACAGCATCAGCACAGGTTCTATTTGGAAATTCTGTATACCGTGTGGAGGAAGTGCTACATCCTTCAGAATGTAATATGAAATTACTTGTTTCCCAGAAGTAGATAAGGCTCATACTTGCTTTATGGTTGTTTCCAAGCTTTCCTGCATTCCAGCTGTTTGGGCCCAGAGCTCATCCCACTTTTAGGAATTCAGCTGGAAAAGCTACAGTGTTCAGCTGTCTGAATCCAAGTCTGACTTTGGTGATAGGAACTCCTGCGAGCAAAGCTGCAAACAAGGTCCTGCCCCTCCTTTCCTTTCAGAGCTGCTTGTAAACTGAGACTTAACACTGCCGCAACTCGCGTTACACTGCAGCTGTGCAGAAGCTCTGTCTGTGCCTGAGCTTGTACCTCTGTGAATCCACCCCAGACTCACTGGTCCGACTCCCTGGCTTGGCCTTGGACCCATTCCGCTGCTGCACACTTGCTGATCAGTCTCTGAACTCCGTTCTGACGCGGCGAGCTGCTGTTCTGTCAGCGAGGTCACTGCTCCCGTCTGTGCTGCTGTTGTGCTCATCTCACAGCTCACCTTCCCTTGCAGAGCAGGACTATAATTTCCATCTTCTAAAGCAGAATTAGGATGAGCACTCCTTTCTGTGACTTCTACATGGATTTAAAAGTATTTCTGAAAATGACATGCTATCAGTTTGTCAAGCAAACTGTCCACTACCTTCAGTTCTTTTCTGTAAAGCAGACATTTAATTAAGAGGTAATAAATCCATTAGAACGTAGAGAAAACAAACCCTCCATTGTAGGTATCTTTATTTTAACAAATGAAAATATTATCATTATAAGAATATCAGTCTGGAGATGTTCACCTAAGTAATTAATGGGAGCTTAATAGTTTAGAAAGGAGCAGGTGAAAGTCAGCGAAAAAAATAAAAGGATGTTTTCCTTCATATCACCAGCAGCCTGGTTAATGACAAAATATGATTTTTAAGTCTGTTCTTTTTTATTATGTTTTCAGTATCCAGTTTCCCAATATCTAAAGGCTTCTTTTCTGCAATAGGAAAGAATTATCCTGAATACTTTCTCGAAGTCGAAAAAATTAGAGCTGCCTCGTCCCACTAGTCTAGAGAATCCTTTATCTCATCAAATCATCTTATCTGAGGAAGCAACTTATCAGATTTTAGTCCTCCAGAGCACAGTTCTGCTTGTTCATGAGCTATTAAAAAGACAGCAATGTTCTTGTACTTCACCCAGTCATGTTTAAGAAATCTTAACCAGTTTAATAATTCTGGGAGACACTATGAAAAAGCGAAGACTCAGAAGTAGAATGAAGGACACTTGCATGGAGGCATGAAAACCAGAAGAGTTACAATCTTTACAAAGTTGGTACCATTATTCTCTTGCAGGATTATGCCATTAAATAACTTCTAGTATAGATGAACTTCATATTTGGTTATCTTGAAAGATAATTTTATTGTTGATTTTGGATTTATTTCTACTTGGGAGTGACTTACATGTTTGGAAAATGTTTATGTCTTATACCTTCAAAATCAGTGATGCTTGAGAAATACAAATTATTTCTTTAACTTTTTCTACATGTACTTCAAACATCTTGCAGTGTTTTATAAGTTTTCAAAAAAGCTCAAGGTTGGAATTGTCCCAGTGGCTCCAAGAACTGTGTGGGAGAAAACACTTCTCTCACCATTGCTCAGTGTGGCCTAAATTGTCCACAACAAAAATGTTAAACCTATCTGTACCATCACTACACCTTCTGAATTTCAGCTATGAGTTTTGATTGCTCTCCATAATTCTGCTTAGTACTGATTAGAATCTCTCCTGCACCTGTAATATTAATGTTATTAATCTGTGGAATTTCTGGAAAAAAGTGGTTCATGATCCCTCCCCCAGAGAAACCATCTTTGAGTAAATACAGAATAATAAATAATGAATCTTGGAAGAAGATAGCTAAACAGAGGCAGACTATCATGTAGGTGCCCGAATAGTGTTCCGAGACATGAGAGATCCAGTTATGGCTCCTGGTTGAGCAGCAGATTTCAAATCTGATCTTGTATAAATGGAATTTCTCATCTGCAAGGAGAAGACGACAATAATTCTCCAGCTTACAGAGGCAGGGACTTTTGATACGTTAAAACACTCATAATAGTTGTAAGGGTATAATAAGCAAGAGAGATATTAGCCCTTTGCACCTCGTAAATTATTACATATGTGGGAACAACCTTGACTGAACTGAGCAATGAAGCTGATTATTACAATCACAACAGATAAGTCCTTTATTTTTTTTCTGTCATTCTCTTTTGCATTACCTACTTTACCCAGAGATATTTACATGAGGTCACTGGGAAGAGAGGGCAATAACATCAGTCCAGATGTGCAAAATAATAAATTAGTCATGATTGAAACCACCTATGGATAACTGAAATTATTGACCAGCAGTGGTTGCCTGACCTGTATCCATCAAAATGTCAAACCATGTAGGGGTAGACAGCAGGTATGCACCCTAGAAAGATTAAGGACTGCATAAATCTCTGATGCTGCTCCATGCTGCTTCAGGCAATTTTGACACAGGATAAATTACAATACTGTTCACTCAGAAAACAATATGATTAAAAACAGCACCAGCATTTGCTTGTTTGTTTTTAAAGCACATATCATATTAGTTATTAGATGAACTATCTTCTCATTCTGTTGAAAATAGTTTTCAGTAAATGAGTGTTTTATGACACATTCTTTTGCAAAGTCTGATTGAATATTTCTGTAGAATTTAAATATGAATAATATTGAATAAAGAATTTTTAACAAACCTAAAAAATTACAGTGACAGCCATATCCCAAAATTGTAAAGTGTGGTTCAAAATTCAATTTAAATTGACTTTTTTTCCTCTAAATGCATTTTATAAATTATTCCTGTAACAATCTTCTAACATTTGTGATGTTATGTTGGTTTAATCTATATCATATTCCCAACATTAGTGTTATTAGCACAAAATATCAATACCTATAGGTCATAATGTTAGCTTTCAACCTTCGTGGAAAAAATATTGAAAAAACTCTGCATAGCTCAGGCTTAACTACTTCCTTGTTGTCTTTTGATAGCTCAAAATACAATTGCCAGAAATTATATAAAGTCTTGGTTTTTTTCCAGATATTTCTTACCTCTCCAATATTAATAGCATAATTTGTTTCCATCTGCTCTGTAAGTAGCAAGCATTCACAAAGTTCTTTCATTTACCATCTTAGAACATAGAATCTTAAATTTATGAATTTTCAAGGATGTTGCTGAAGTTCCAGTGCCTTATTTAAGAGATCATGGAATTCTATAGAAAATTTTCCATTAGCTTCAGTGAAGCAGGTCTCACAGTTCTTGTCTTGTTTACTATCATCCCTGATGCACAGTAGAATAAATTTATGTAGAAAAGAAGAGAATTTTCATCTTTATGAGGTTTTTCATTTGGTTAGGTCTGGAATAAGGGAGTTAAACTATAGGAGATCCATGGGAATTTTTTAGATGTGAAAAGGAGAAAACCATTAAAATTTTAGTTCTGCCTACTTTTGGAGCATGGCCATCTTCTTGAACTTATAAATCTGACTTCATTGGATTAACTGCCCTTGAAAATGAATTTTTAAAAATTTCCAGTTACTGTGGTTTAACCCCAGCCAGCAAGTAAAGTTCTAGGCAACTCTCATGTCTCTCCCACTACCTCCAACACCAGAGGGATGGGGAGGAGAATCAGAAAAATTAAGACCTGTGGGTTAAGATAAAAACTGTTTAATAACAGGAAAAAAATAATAATGAAAAATAAAAAGGGGGAGGGGAATAGAACTCAAAGAAAAAAGTAATGGGCAATACAATGCCCAGCCCATTCCCCAGCAGCAATCAGCCCCTCCTGGGCAAATCCCCTCCATTTTATCTACTGGGCATGATGCTCTTTGATATGGAATATCCCTTTGGCCAGTTGCAGTCAGCTGTCCTGGCTGTGCTCTCTCCCAGCTTCTTGTGCATCTGCTCGCTGGCAGAGCATGGGAAACTGAAAAGCCCTTGACTTAGGGTAAGCACTGCACAGCAACAACTAAACCAGCAGCGTGTTATCGACACTTTTCTTCCACTAGATCCAAAACACAGCACTTTGCCAGCTACTAGGAAGAAAATTAACTCTATCCCACCTGAAACCAGGACACCAATTCTAAAATACTTTTCATAGAATACTAATTTAATTCTCTGCTTTTATATTTTCAGTTTTATTTTATGATTCTACATTTTATATTTTAGCCTGATATTCTTGTATCAAGACAATGGAAATATGAATGGACAGACTGAAAAACTAAAATTATTATTATCTCAACGTGGACTTTTATAGTTATTTAAAAACAAGTGTCCATAAAATTAAATATTAAGCATTGTCCATTAGATGTACCATACACTATGCAAATTACATTACTAAATTTACTTCCCAGTGCCTTTGTCAGATTTTTAACCATGTTCCTTTAATATCAGTAATTAGAGATTGAAATTAACTGACATAATTTCAGTTACTTAAAAGCCATTTTGAGAATAAAGCATGATGTGGTTGAGAAGGTTGTATTTATGCTTTTGACCTAAGTCTCTTTGTCAGTCCTTCATGAGTAACTGTACATCACTCTTGTGTTCACAGAGAGTGTATTGAAAGTTTCTTAAATTTTTGCTTGACTTAGTTTGGTATGAAAATCTAATTATAAAGCCTTGGTTAGCCCTCTGCTTATAAATTTGTGGTCATCTAGTGAGGAAGCAGAAACAACGGCATTAGGCTTAGGTGATCTGTTGCATGCTGTGAATAGCAAATACCAAGCAGCGAATACACAAAGCCAGCAGCTTACAAATAAGCTCCAGTGAAAATTATTCTTTCATATTTCTCAGTGAGCACCTCTGCATGTCAAAGATAATAGAATAAAAAGGCTCCAAATCAGCTCATGAATGATGGAATAACATAATTATAATGGAATAAGAGAAATTAATAATGGATAATACAGATATTAAATGCTTTAAACATTCCTAGATACCTTCTTCAGACCTACAAATCTAAGATGGTTTCAGTCTGTCACCTCCATACTCTCTGACTGTAGTCCTCTATTTCATCCAGTCTGAAGTAAGACTGAAGTAATCAGAGTAATATTCTTTCAGTTGGTCCCAGTGATACAGTGCCATACAGGAGAATTTAGTAAATCTCATAGGGATTCCCACTCTTACAGAACTTTTTTCCCCAGGAGCTATGATCAAATAAGTCTTACACTTCATTACAGGGGATGGAGTGGAAAAAAGAGAATAATTTTGTGTGAAAAATGACCTAAAGCCCTCTTTAGTAGCCAAAAGGAATGGATAAACTAAAGAATGTATTGAAGGAGGAACAGATTCAAGTCAGAAACAGAGAAGAGGACAGATTCCTATGGGAAGAACTTGGGCAGAAATGGATGCAGGGAACAAGATGTCTGAGATGAATTAGGATTAAAGCAGCAACAAAGAGTGCTAGGAAATGTAGCAAACTAAATTTTTTAAATAATGTGGCTGAGCAAAACAGAAAACATTTGAAAGTACAAGGTGTTCTTCTTATTAATAAAATCTACATGAATAGGTACAAGGCCCTGACCTCTCCAATGACCATACAGATTGGTGTTCAGTTTGATTCTTGAGTCCGCTTACTGTCCATCCTTCAGCTGTTGTTCTCTTGATAGTTCCTAGTTTCTGTTTCCCATCTATAACAGGGCTTCAATTTATAAACCAGGTTATTAAATGTGGAGTAGTTAAAGGTAAATCTCCTGCCTCATAGTACCTGAACTGCGTCTTTAAGTTTGTAAATAAACCATTGCCCCTGCTCTGAAAGGACTTTCTGCTTGAATTAACTGTCTTGTAATCTGTAGGAAAAACACAACTATAATAATCGGGCAAGCAAGTAGACCATATAATATTAATAAACTATTACAGACATCTCACACATTCTTCACACTTGGCTGTCTAAACAAATCAATACAAAAGGAAAGATCTAGTTAAGACCGGTATAAAAATCTAGTGCTTTGTCTTTAAAGCAAGCCAAAACAACAATTCAACTTTATTGTGTATAGTATGGTTTGTACAGATTGCATCCCAAAGGCTTTACAGAGGTAGATAATATTCTTCCAGGGTAAGATAATATTAACAATGGAAAGAGAGAAATTATATCCACAGTGACATCCCTCTATCAGTGGTGTAAATTGAAACTAGCACTACTGAAATCAATATGCTTTACACTGATACAGAATTGCTCAGAGATTAAGATCAGGCCCTGGTTAGGTAAGCAGAGAAACAATTTCTTTTCAGTTGAGAATTGCAGTGGAATGGTAAGTCAATGAAGCAGAGACACAGGACGGCGGTTTTCAGACAGCATGAAACTTAAGTGAGGAAAGAAAACATAAAGAAGCAGCAAAGCAATATGAGTGAAGTCTATCAGTGTCTTTAAATTTAAGAGGAAAATGTAGAAACGCTAAATAAAACAATTGTTGGACGAATACATATGATTGTTCTCACTGTCATGGTGTGGACTCAATGGGAGTTTTTCATCAGCTTCCAATATTAACTTTGTAAAACAAACTATGTACATGTTGCTGGAGTACAGGGAACGCTTTAGGCAGCAGAAACGGAAATAAACAAATGAGATGTAGTGGTTTACTGAGAGACAAGACAAAATTATGGAGGCATATTTCTTCACTAGATAAGAGCAACAATAAACTACTCAATTCTGTGGGTTTTCTTTATCAAAAAACAGCAAGAAACAAAAAGAAAAATAATATTTTTAGTGATCTCCAAAAGAGCAGGGTAATCTTAACAGACTGGAGGTTGAAGTAGCACCACCTTCTCTTAGCAGCTGGCAGATCTCTTGCTGATACCCACACAATCTCATATGCAGCCCTCTATTCTGACACGGTCACTAGAAGGTATCCATCAGGCCTGATGCCAGATTCTGCTTCATCACGTTGTATTTAGACATTCAAACACAAAACACAAACAAATACCAAGCATCCTCCCCTGCCAGCCTGCCACACACACCCACAGAATCCCACCACAATTAAAATCTGTAGCTACCTACAAAATAATGTGAACTTTGGTAAGTTTGTTCTCTTTCTGCAGATATGACACAATTGAAATTTGTCTGTCTGACAAGTCTAAGAGGCACCCCTTAAACAGGAGAGAGAAATTTCCAGACTTGTGTATATTTAAGATTTTTTTTTCAAGGGTAATTTCTTCTCTGTTTAGACAGTAGCTGGTTTTTAATTTCAAGTTAGTTGATTATGCCTATAGCCATTGACCAAGGAAAAAAATCATTATCAAATGACAATAAAGTTGTCTTATTCATATTTTTTTTTCTTTCAACAATTTCATGTTGCTTTTTTGCTTGTGAGCTTATAAGGATTCTTTTTTCCTTGCTCAAGGTGGAAAGGACATTCTAAGAGACTCACAAGTTAACAACTAACCATCATGCTTTTTGCACAGTGTCTGCCATTCTAGCTGTGTGCTAACTCCGTCTCTGATGAGGTTATGATTCTAAAAAGTCCAGGCAGCATTCCCTTAAGAAAGAATGCATTTGAGAGATCAATACTTTTGACTGCTGGCCTTGTTGAACAAAGATCAATGCATGTACAAAAATCAGCCCAGCAGATGTGACTGTGAAGACTACCAGGCCCCAGAGAGAGGAATGCCTAATGGGGACAGCTATCTGTATAGCTCTAAAGTGTTCCATTAAGCACTGCACTTCACTTGGCTCATGTAGGGGTTGTGATACCTCAAGCTGTGCAGTGGTAATGTGGGTTGTGTTTTAGCCAGTTTATGCTGCTCATGTGAAGTTAGGGGTACTTTAGCTATGAGATCCCTTATTCCTTGTCCAGCATGGGGCATTAATCAAGTGAAGATGACAGCTATGCCCAGCTCAGAGAATTCTCCTGGCTGCCCCCAGGCACCCTGTAGAGAAAGTTATAACACATGACAAACCTTTGCCAACATTTGGTACCTTGAGGCTGTTGCCTGGCCTGTTTTCTTATGTAGCTGGTATTTGTCAGCTTTCCTGATGGACTTAGAGATGCTATTTAATTTCACTGCATAAGAGAGAGAGAAATGCATTAGCATTTGAGGCCTGTCAATGAAGATTGTGTCACTAGCTAATAGAAACTGCAAATGTGCCAGATTGCTCAGCAGAAACTGAAGGAGCAGGGGACAGCAAGTCATAGGTTGAATGAAATTTACCCTCTTTATTTTTCCTAAAGAGCCTTTTCCTTTCAGAAAAACTCGCAAAAGGCAAAAATTTCTCCACAGCCATCATTGAAAGCATGGGAAAGCTGACGCTGAAATAGAGCAAAATATAAAATAAAAAATATGTAAACAAACTGGATTCTCAAAGGGAACTTAGGCATCAAACTATCTTTTTAAAAGACAAAATGCCTAATATGTCAAAACCTTGTAAGGGCTACTTCCCTCAGCATCTCCATTTCTGCTGAATTGGGTAACACTTAAGACCTGAATTAAATTACGTCCTGGAAAAATGTACAAAGCAGGCATTTCCCTGCAACAGTCAAGCTAGTAGTAACACTGAGAGAACACCTGATGATGTGTGAAGAGCAGTTGGTTTTGCCCAGCTTGTTTTCCTTTTTTTTTTGAGAGCAAAATTCTAGCTTCTCCATACATGGCATGAAATAAGGATTTCAGCTGGACTCTTCCATTTTTTCAAGAAAGATCTTTAATAATTAAAGATCAGCTCATTGAGTCCAGCTCAGCTGGCATCCTATGCTATATGTCTTTTTCTGTTTCTTCCCTAGTGAAACAATTCTGCTTTGTGAAAATTACTTAAGTATTCAATGACAGTGGTAAAAAGAAAATGCTAACTGCATGATTTGGCAGCATTCATGTGGGAGAGTCAGGCTCAGATGCTTTCTCTGGTGATCATTCAGTCTGTTAGAGAAAGCAAAGTAGCTTGAATGGGACAAAGTTCTTCTAGAAGAACCAACGTGAAGAAAGCAAAAGATACAGAAAACACGTGTGAAAGAATTAGGACAACATAACACAGTGGTCTAGATACAGCTTACCGTTGCATGTCTGGAATTCCTGTATTAAGGAAGAAAGAAAGAAAATATTTTTATAGATTTCATTCTGCTTACACAGGGTAACGGGATAAATTAAAAAAAAAGATGAACAGAAATAAGAGTCCTGTCATATTGGAACAAGGTCTGACATGATATTCTCTGTAAGGCAAATCACAATACAGTCCTGTTATTTCCTTTTTGTTAGGGAGAGGAGGTCTGGAATGAAAATGTTGGTGGGAGCAACTGATAATGCAGGCGACTCTTAACCTTGAAACTTTTCCAAATAATTTGCTTTTCACCCTTGGCTGCTCAACATTAGTGCAGTACAATTATGAAGACATAAACATCACAAGGACATCTGGCACACAGCCTGTCACAATGAGTTAAACTTGAGTATTTGATTCCCTGAGCAACCATGGGAAGAGAATGAGCCACCTCATCAGGAGTTCAACTGTGTCAGTTTGGGAGGAGGTGAGGATGGGAGGAGTTGGTCCATCAAGCTCAGACAAGACCCAGCCAACCTTCTACTTTCATTCAGGCAGTGGAAGCAGATCATAAATGGTCCTGTCAAGTCCACAGTCAAATGAACTGTAAGAAAGAACCTGGAAGGTACCTCAGCTTGTGCCTAAATACTCTTAAGATACCTTTTCTTTCCCTCCAGTGCAAATGCTGCCATTTGCTTGTTTTAAATGGTTATAAATCACATAAAGAAGCAAATTGGCTAGGGAATGAAGCATTTAATTTATTTTTGTTTTCACACCATTAGCAAATTTGAGTTGAGGTATACTGCAATTTTGATAGACCACTAAGCTGCATTCATTCAGAGTCCTTCATTATCATGTTAACCTTGCTACCTCTTTTTCCCAGACATATGACTTAAAGATTTTTAACTGAAGGAGTAGTTGCTACTGATTAGTAAATTAAATTTGGAGTTTCAGTGATATTTTCATTATTATCATTTAATAATTCATGAAGTGAGAACTTTGCTGAATATATTGAAATACTTAGAAGCAGTACTAGAGGTTTGGGGCAATTCTTTGTTAAGTTTCATTCTTTATTAATTATTAAATACGTTATGTTTCCAAATACTTATAAGAAATAGGGTCTTTCTTACCACACTTTGGGAAAATCTAATTCTCATCTCATTTAATGGTTGTGCCATATCAAGGTAACTTCACTGACTTCATTAAAGACACAGTGTTATGAAAATCATTAAAATTATTAAAAACACTATCAAAAATAGAAAACCCACTGGAGGGATGAAATATTTTTTTCATTACTGTTTTTCCAATGCTTTTCTCCATCCAAATTGTTTCAGCCTAGCATATACACCCTCCTTCTTTCTCTTTCCATTTGTTTCTTTCTCTCGGTACATGCTTTTACATATGTTTTCATCTTATATATATATTGTCAGCATATACATATCCTGGATAACTAGAGCTTAAAATTACCCTATTGCCTGAGCTATTCAACCCACAAAATAACAATAAATCTTATATAAACATGTCATTCAAATATGCAGTCATATGGTAAGCATCTCTGTAAAGTAAGCTGAAATTTTGTGTTGCATCTACTGTTACAGTGGCTCTGATATTTGTCTTGACATATAATGTAAAGTAATATTTTAAATTATAATTATCAAAATTCAGCCATAATTTCTGAATAAAAGTGTGCTTATTTCCTTAGTTTAGTAATTTATAAGATAATCACATTACTGTTTGAAGACGTTTAAGAAGTGACAAAATGTGACAGCAAAGTTTCTCAAAATAGCAAGTAATCATACTTAAGGACTGTGTTGCTCCATAAATTAACAGGAGTTGGCTTTATTGCGTTTTGTAGTTCTCTTCACAACTCAGCTGGAGAGGAGAGGAGAGGAGCGGAGAGGAGAGGAGAGGAGCGGAGAGGAGAGGAGAGGAGCGGAGAGGAGAGGAGAGGAGCGGAGAGGAGAGGAGAGGAGCGGAGAGGAGAGGAGAGGAGCGGAGAGGAGAGGAGAGGAGCGGAGAGGAGAGGAGAGGAGCGGAGAGGAGAGGAGAGGAGCGGAGAGGAGAGGAGAGGAGAGGAACATTTCTCAATGCTTAGCTACATTACTAAAAGAAACTAATAGCAGAGAAATAGAAACTGACCAGATGAATAGTTCTACTTGGGTTTTGATTGACTGATCTACACATAGATGTTTTCTGAAGAAAAAAAATTATTTTAGTGGATTGTGGAAATTGTCTTTTACCTTAGCATCATTACTGTAATTAGAATATACGGTTTATTTTCTGTAAAAGTTAATTTTCATCTCAAAAACAACTGTGTCTTTAAAAGACATCTTGAGACCACTAAGCTTATGTTCAGTGTCAGGTGGGTTTCCAAAGTGACACAGTTTTCCATCCTGGTAGTCCATGCCAAGGAGTTTGATCTCTGTGCCAGGGCACGCTGTTTCTGAGGTCACTGGATCTGGAAGGGAGCTAACAGATGTACAGGGGAAGGAAGACAAGGGTCCTTCATGGAGCAGATACACCGAACAAATTGCCAAAAGGGTACAGAGTAAATCTAGGGACTCCAGAAGGGCTGAAAAATCAGTCTGAGAGGCTCATGTGGCAACTGTTTCATTTCATGCATGGTGACAGGAGAGCAGGGAAGCTGGAAATGCTGATGCAGAGTGAAATTGGCCTGTCACTTTCAAAGCATGTCAAACAGGATACTGAAGAAAAAATCAGCTTCACCAAAAAGCAGCAAAGCCTGGGGAGCCCATTACTGCCTGGGACCTTTCAGTTCTGGTGAGCTTATGCAAGTTTTTATTAGCCTTTCTATCTATGAGGAACTATAACTTTGGAGATTTCATCGTATGGGAACTACTGTGAGCTCCCCTTTATTTTTCATGAACTGGACATTGCATTTCTTAGCCAGCTATAGTTATGATTGATCTATGGCTATGATAATTCTGATATATATCTTGTCTATCTTACTCAGAAATCTTTCCTACAGAGACAGGAAAATAAAAGATTACTTTCTAGCAAATTACTGCTGTAAAGCAACAAAGGAAACAGAGTTATATTGCAGTGGTGAGAAAAATCCATGTGATTTTTATTATCACAGATTAATTATTTTTTTAACTTTGATTATTTGCATAGATGCATTTCTTGTAGAACACTGATTCATACGTACACATGTATAAAAAATAAACTTATGCTTCTCTATTCTGTGATAATTTTCTAAATATCCTCTCTTCCAGGTCTCATGTACTTACAACTAATACTGCCCTTCCTTGTGCTTCATTGCTATGCTGTTATTCTTTTAAACATTCGCTTTAGTACTGCTACCTCCAGCACTTGCCTACCTTGGTGATGAACAGATGAGCACAGTGGAAATATGACAAGCACAGAATTACTAATATGCCCTTTTACAGAGCTAGTGGTGGCTGAATCATGATTTACAAATACTTAGTGACACCAAAATTAATCTCATTTTTAGGAAGAGGTTTTTTTCTCCCAAACATTGACTGCCTTAGACCTTAATGGAAAGTATCTCCTTCTTTGGTTTTCTAATGTGAAAATTACGTATGATTTTTTTGTAATTCTTCATCAATGGGGATGGTAAGAACACACACTGTTTTCTGTCCTAGAGAAATATGTGCAATCACTTCCATTTGATACTTACTTATGTTTAGTGAACTTTTTATTCGCAGCCCATAATATGTAATGGGGTGCTAGGCACTATCAGAGCATGCTTTTTACTCTTATTCTAGGCTTATCATCATTTTGTGGTATGCTTTGATGTTTTCCAGCCAAAGTATTCACTATGCAAGTTGCATTAAAATTCTTACAAAATCAGTCAGTAAATTACACAAAGAGACTTCATATTAACTGCTACAAACGTTTATAAAACATATTGGTTAAAGAAAAATAAGCAAGCTTCACTTTGTCTACTTATCTCAAAATAACATACTTAAAATCTCCACCTTTTTCTAGATGACTCATCACTCTCCAGCTAAACATATTGACCAGGAATTTGATATACTTCATATCTCACATTCAAAAGAAAGAACAAGGTGGACTACAAATCAGCTTTTATATCTCATCACATCCTTATCACAACTCTACTTCCTTGCGGTTTAACATATTTTAAAATTCTTTCTTCCCTATCAGCATTATCAGCTTTTAACCTATTTGCTGTTCCTTGGGCTTATCCTGTTTCTTTTTCGATCACCTTCATGACTTGTACCTGCAAGTACACATCCCTTTGCCCACTCACGTGCTGAGGTAAAATGTCTCTCCTGTGCCATCTCTGTGCTGCAGAATAGAGAAACAGGCAGCCTCGCTGATGACTTGTTTTGGAAAACGAAGATGTTGAAGTAGTGATAGCTGTAAAAGAGGGCATCTCAGTACAATATGGGCTGTGATGTATAACTAGAAACGAATTAAATCTTTGCTGTGATCACAATTTCTAGGAAAACAAATTTCACTGCCTTTGACAACAGTGACCAACTTATGCACAGCACTTTATGTAGTTAACATAAAATCAGCAAGAATCAAAACATCTATAAACAGATTATATGGGACAGTAGGTCATATTGTTCCCAGTATGTGTTTGACCTGGTAATTGATAGATATTCCAAAGTAATTTACCATTAGTCACTCTATTCAATTATTCTAATACTTTATTCAATAAAAAATATGGAACTTCTTTGAAAAATAAGATACTCAATTTTAAGTAGAAAGCATTTCACAAATAAATTAATGGTTTGGTTTTCCAGAGTGGCTGTATCAGTGAAAGTAGGATGTTATTTTCTGCTTTAAAAGAGATGTTCATTTTTACTCAGAAATCTACTCGAGGAATAAATTGATGTATCCAGACTGCTTTAAATGCAACATTTTAGTTTGAATTTTACCGTAATAAACTTAATATTGCAATTTGGAAAACAGGAATCCTTGAACTGTAATTCTGAGACCATTCCACCTCCTTTTTAAAAAATCATTTTGTGTGTTCAGTGTGAGAAAAGAGGGTATACAGATGTATTGGGTTTGTGTGGCAAGGTTTTTGTAGTGGAATACTGCAAATGTACCTTCTTTGAGAAGCTGCCAGAAGCTTCACTTCTGTACAAGAGAATTAATGCAAGATGACTCTGATGTATTCACCATTAGCCAAGGCTGAGCTCATCAGTAATGGTGGTAGAACCTCTGGGATAATATATTTAAGAAGGAAAAAAACAGCTTAGTGCACAGAAGAAAATATCAGCTAGAGAAGAGAAGAGAAGAGTGAAAATATGTGAGAAATAACTCTGAAGACATAAGATCAGTGAAGAACAAGGGGTAAGAGGTGCTCCAGGTGCTGGAGCTGAGAGTCCCCTGCAGTCCATGGTAAAGACCATGGTGAGGTAGCTGTGCCTCTGCAGCCCATGGGGGTCCATGCAGGAGCAGAGATTCACCTGCAGCCCGTGGAGGAGCAGGTGGAGGCCTGAAGGACATTGTGGCACTCTGAGAAGCCTGTGCTGGAGCAGGCTTCTCACAGGACCTGTGGCCATAGAGGATCCCATGCTGGAGGGACCTTGCTGGGACTTGTGCGCCCCAGGGGACTCATGCTGCAGCAGTCTGTGCCTGAGAGACTACAACCCGTGGAAGAGACCCAGGCTGGAGCAGTTCACAAGGAACCACAGCCTGTGGGAAGGACTCACATTGGAGAAGTTCATGGAATCATAGAATCATTAAGGTTGGAAAAGACCTCCAAGATCAAGTTCAACCATTGACCAAACACCATTATGTCAACTAAACCTTAGCACACAGTTATTTATTGAACACTTCCATGGATTGTGATTCGACCAGCCCCCTGAGCAGCCTGTTCCAATGCTTGACAATCCTTTCAGTGAACAAACTTTTCCTGGTATCCAAGCAGAACCCCCCTGGCACAGCTTGAGGCTATGTCCTCTTGTCCTGTCACTAGTTTCTGGCAATAGAGGCCAATCCCCACCCTGCTTTCTTTCAGGTAGTTGCAGAGAGTGATAAGTTTCCCCTCAGCCTCCTTTTCTCCAGGCAAAACACCCCCAGCTCCCCAAGCCACTCCTCATATGTCTTTCACTCCTGACCCTTCATGACCTTTGTTGCCCTTCTCTGGACACACTCCAGTACCTCAGTGTTTGTCTTGTCCTGACGCGACCAGAACTGAACATAGAATTCAAGGTGGAGCCTCACCAGTGCCAAGTACAGGGGGATCATCACTTCCCTGCTCCTGCTGGTCACGCTATTGCTGATGCAGGCCAGGATGCCATTGACCTTTTTGGCCACTTGGGAACATGATGGCTCGTGTTTGTCAACCAGCATACTCAAATCCTTCTGTGACACTTCCCATCACTCTTCCCCAAGCCTGTAGAACTGCATGGGGTTGTTGTGACCCAAGTGCAGGACCTGACACTTTGCCTTATTGAAATTCACACAAGTTACCTCGACCAGAGCATCCAGCCTGCCCAGATCCCTCTGTAGGGCCCTCCTACTCTCCAGCAGATCAAAACTCCTGCCCAACATAATGCCGGCTGTGAACTGTCTGTGGGAACACTCAATCCCCTTGTCCAAATCATCGATAAAGATATTAAACTCAATCCTGAGCCTTGGGGAACCCCACTCCACGCTGGAGCAGGGGAATAGGGTGAGGAGGAAGCAGTGGCAGAGATGAATGATAAACTGACCAGAACCCTCATTCTTCATTTCCCATTCACCTGTACCACTGGAGAGGAGGAGGTGGAGAAACTGGGAGTCGGGCTGAGCCAGGAATAAAAGGGAAGGGTTGGGGAAGGTGTTTTTAAGATCCGGTTTTATTTCTCATTATCCTACTCTGCTTTGATATCTATGGTAATAAATTAAATTATTTTTTCCTGGGTCAAGTCTGTTTAGCCCATGACTGTAATGTCAACATTTCTTTCATTGTATTTCTCTCCTCTGTCAAGCTGATGATGGGAAAGTGATAGAGCAGCTTTGGTGGGCACCTGGTCTGCAGCCAGGGTCAAACCAGTACAAAAGCATAGAAAAAATGCCCTTTATAATGTATTAATATAATGTATTAAATTCAATTTATAAGCGGGTTTAAGTGGCTCAGTTTTGGGCCATTCTAGAAGACGAGACACAAGCAATGCTTTTTAAACAACTTTCTTCCTTTGATGCTATTCTCTATTTTTCAACTTTTATGCTTATATTTTACATTTCTCACCTCCCTCCTGCATGCCAAATGGAGCAAGAAGTACCCTTAAGGTATATCAGAAACCACAAAAAACATATTTAGTCTTGGAGTAATTTGAAAAAAATCTGTACATGGTTCCAACAGACCAGTTCTCAAGCCAAAGCTTGAATAGTATGTATTTAAATTACCTAATGAAATATACTGTGGTCATATTATTTATACTGAAAAAATTGTGCACTGCTTAATTCCACTGCCTCTCTGGCATATCCATTCTGCTTCACCTATAAAAGCTGTTGGTATAGAGTCTTCTAATGTCTATTTATTCATAATTCATTGATTTTGA
The DNA here is from genome assembly GCA_013398955.1 of Callaeas wilsoni. Taxonomy (NCBI): domain Eukaryota; kingdom Metazoa; phylum Chordata; class Aves; order Passeriformes; family Callaeidae; genus Callaeas; species Callaeas wilsoni. The sequence goes on from VWPU01008541.1 coordinate 67,712, forward strand.
CCCCTCCCTTCAATTTCTAACCTAAAAGTCTAATTTTAAAATTAACTCAAAACTAGTCATGTCGTCTTTAAATCATAAGGAGCCTATTCCTGATAAGGTGGTTGGTTAAAGTTCAAAACCTCAACGTCAGTTAAAATAAACATGTAATTAGAGCAAAGGTATAATTTTGAGGTTCTGACTGCTTTGGGATTATGTCATGTCTTGATTTTACCCTCAGTGAAAAAAAATCAAATGGAAGAGCTTTTGTATTTCACAGGGCAGGTAACACTTGGTCTGGGTACTGTCACAGTGGAGTGACAGCTCTTGCTCTGCAGCTGCCAGGAGCTAATTACGCCTAGGCTCAAAAAAAGGAATTGTGCAGCTGTGTGGGATTAGGAAGACTCAAATTGTACCTCACATAGACCTGAAGGCTTGTGGGGGTATCAAGGAGTGATTATTGTAATTTTCTAATGGTATTGGATCAGGGATAAGGTAAGGAGTGTGTGTCTCAGTGCAGTTATCTTAATTGACTTCAGAAGTGACAAATCGTAACGTGCCTAAACTGTCATGGTAGGAGTTGACCAAATCCAGGTTAGACTGGAGGCCAAAGAAGATTGCAGTGCTCTCAAGTCATGCTCCTAAAGGGAAGTATTTTGTAAAGTGACATTATAATGGAGAGTATATGGAGTATGCAGTGGGAAGACAAGGATCAGAGTCAGAATCCCTGCTTTACAGAGGTATCACTGAGCTGCAGGATGTAGTAAGATTCCTTTTTCTTCATTTTCTCACTGGTCTTCCCACATCGTACAGGTTTAAATAGAGAAATGATGAGGTCTTTCACACTTTTGGTTTTAATTGGGTAGGTAGAGCACGCTTTTCTTTAAAACTGAAATCATGGATATAAGCTCCAGAGGTTAAGGACTTTTTTCTCATTTGTTGGATCAATAAATGTATTCTAACCAGTAGGAGGCAAAAGATCACCTCCTTTTAGAAGGACTCATCAGCCTGGACGTCACCGTGTATTAGCGTTGCTGTATGGCTTTGAGATTGAAACTGCTGTCATGTTTAATCAACTTGAAATGAAGGTAGGGAGTTTGCACCAAGATACTTGCATATCCTAGTGCTAAACAGAAGAGATTGAATCCAGACAGCCATCTCTTGCCTAAGAAGAGGGAAAAAAGGATATGCTTTGCTTTTTCTTGAAGTAAAGTTGTGCAAGAATATTGTACAAGATCTTTTCTGTGAATGATTTCTTACACTTAGGAAAAAAATTTGCGCTGTAGTCCAAGTGGACTTCCAGGTAGAAGCTATAATTTTTCAGTTTAAACTTCATAAATTTTGGACTTCATGTTAATATTAAAAAAACTGGGTCCAAGTCGAATTGTTCCTTTCAGTTTTCTTTCCTCTACAGTAGAGTGTTACAGTTTTCTCAATAAGAAAGCACTGCTGTGTAAATTATTTTAATAGCCCCCCATTACTTGATTAAATGTTTAATTTCTAACGGTTTTGTGTATTTAGATACCATACAATCTAGGAGCAAATGGCCTTTATAGCGTTTCTGGATTATTACAAATATTTTGTTATCTGAAATGGTCTTTTACCCTTTTTCCAGGAAGCCCTTCCTCTCTGCTTATCTTTATTTAAGGGTTAACACCAAAACCCAGAGAGGTTAATCCTTTCCAAAAATAGATTCCTGCTCTTAGCTTTCTATTCCCAGGAATGCTCCAAGGAAGAATATGTGTTTCCAGGAAGAAAGCACAGGAGAACTGTTACTGCAAAAGCATTATAAATGTTACTGACTCTTGCCCAGTTTCTGCAGTCAGGTTATTTCATGCAATGAAGGCTGTCCTGTTCTTTAAATACAGTCAGACATAAATAGAATTGCCAGACGAGCTATTGCACAAGTCAGTGCTTTGAACTTCCTTCTCTCATTGTTCACTAACAATGTCACAGTAGCTGAGACCAAATGCTCAAGGAGACAAGTGACAAAGAAGAGCTCATATCCTATTTCAGACTTGTTTAGTTAACATTTATCTTCTTGCTAAAGTCCTTTGGGCTTTATCTGTTTATATCTAATTGAAGAAAAAGGAATTGACTGAGAGAATGAGACTTCGGCAGGTGGCTTCGTTTAAAATCATAACTACCGCCAATACTGGTTCATATTGCTCAGTTAAGGGTAATTTGCTTTTCCTGAGGCCATTTACATTACAGGTTTAATTGTGATGTTAATCGTCTCTCAAAACTTGTCTCTAATTTGCAGAAATGACCCTGTTTGTTATTCAAATTCAGGATGCCTCTTTATGATTATGATTATGGTTATCTCATTATCAAATTTCATCCAGGTAAAGATGTCAGTTTCAAATCACAAACAACTTTCCTCTAGTGTTTGAAATACTCCATCTATTTAAAAGAATGTCTGGGTAATACCGAAAATATGGTGAAAAACTTTTCCAGCTAAAAATTTCTGAATGGTTATACAGTTCATCACGGCTTAATTTACAAAAGAAACCATTACTTACCCTGACACCTAAGTAACTTTCTAAGAAATCAGAATGCATATTTGGTTAGAAGTATACAATTACTCCATAATTTGAAGTATAATGCTCTATAGAGTAACAAGTTTCTGTCTAAAATGCCACACTTCATGAAAAATCTCTCGAATTTACATAGCCATTTATCCTGAAGATCTCTCAGATTATGAAGTTGTTTTTCAAAAAAATGAGTTTCAATTTTTTTTATGCTTTTCAATATTTTTCTTACGATTAGGGGGCCAGGTCCAAATTTAGCCACCCTGAATATAGTGAAGATAATTCCCTGATTTGATGCCAGGAATTAACCTAACTAAAGGATGTTCGTCAGCATCTAAATGAGACTTTGGTCTTCAAATTCGGAAATTTGTAAGTATTTAATAGGTAGCCTAATGTCTTTTGTTGTTATCACTCTTTTCAATGATTGATCAATGTGATGAGTTATCAGTAATATGAAGCAGTAGCAGTAATACGAATACTTGTAGTAACATTTTTGTAAAGGCTGCATTTCCTTTTTGAGTATGATGTTTTCAAAAATGGAGCTGCTGAGAATGCAACTCTGTGCAGTAAATTAAAGTTTCTGTGAGCAGAAACTCCTTTATAAACATTACTGAGTAATAATCAGTAACAGGTGAAGAAATAATATGTCATTTTCCCCTTCTGCTATGAATTATAATAGAAATAACTTCTTAAGTTGTAATATCTGAGTGTCATCATGAGACTTTCAACATCAGTACCATTACTGCACCTGGTTTTGTCAATTCAGCCTATCCAGCAATGGAAAACAGTGCTAATCGTATCTGGGAGATAGAATCCAAATGTTACATTGAATTTTATTTACCTTAATATTTCACATTGTCTATAGTAGTATCTTTCTCTACTCATATCCTCATAAAATAATATAATTTAAAATGTGGGGATTTTATACAGAACAATCTTCATTCGGGAGTAACATAGGACGTTCCTAAAGGAACTAGAATTAGAACAGAGGGTTTGACTGGAAGACAAAAGGAATAAAACTTAAACAACAAGCTGTAAAATCAGAAGGTATATGGCTAGCAGAAAAGTATAAGAGCATAGGGTATGCACACCCAGGGCTAAAGAATAATGACCAAGAGGTGTGAGGAAAGCAGCTTTCACAAAGGGATATCATACTTCCACAGGTTTCAAACTTTACTATGTTACCAAAGCATGGAAAAGAATTTTTAGTAAATGGCTGTAAATTTTCTTATATTCTTTCTAGACAGGTGTTTACATAAAATCACAGACTTTGATGTATACTTATGATTGTTTCCACATTATTTCTGCTTTCCAGAGAGGTAGAAATAAAAAAAATAATTTCTTTTTTTCTTCTATTTCTTTATCTATAGCCTCCCAGCAATTCATCCTAATGTATTCAGAAAAGTTTCTGTGAAAAACTGTGTGCTAAATGACATGTATCATTTCAGCCTTGAAGGCTTGGGAAAGATTTGTTTGTTTGTTTGGTTGATTTGGGGTTTTTTTGTTAGCTAGTATGTTATTTTTTAAAATAATAACACTTTCTGTATCCTGGACCTTTTCATCTCTTAACTATTTTAAACTATCTCAGTGACAACCATCAGGGGATGGCAGAGTAATTTCAAATCCTAACTGAGCAGAAGTTTGGAAAAAAAAAATACTTATGCCTATATATTTAATAAAATAAATCCTTGGGTCTATTCAATTGTTTTCTTATCACAAATGAAAAGGCTTATGTTCAGTAAAGGTCATCTGGCTTACATCTCTGCATCAGGGAAAGTCTGTTTGAAATGTAGTATCAGGTTTCTGGGGCCACTTGAGTTGCCTTGGGACAAAAAGTTTCTGCAATTCAAACAATCTCTAAAAAGGTAGTGTTATATACATACTAAATAATGGATTACTTCATACAGATTTGACATCAGTATGACAAACTGTTATTTGGAGTGCTCTGAGGTGTGCTGAAGTGCCCTTCATTTACTGTCAGTTTTCCTGATGTAACATATCTCTTTGCAGCATTAACATTTCTAAAGTCATAGTTTTAAAGCATCTTGTCAGGTAGCATGTGAAAGGACATGAGACCTGCAGAGAAGGACCGTTCTCTTTTCCGAGTACATTTCCCATACATTTGCATAAATATCCTTCTTCCTTCTAACTCAGTTCATCAGCTGCATTTATGTCTCCTCCCCACTATAAAAACAGTTATTTAATTATTGTTGTTGTCACTCTCTGCCATCCCCTAGTTTAGCATTTAAATTCCTAGCTCTAAATGCAGTGGTTTCAGCAGTATCAGCAGGGCCAAAGCTAGACTAAAACAAAACAAAGAACCCTGCAAGATTCAATTAGTTTTCTCCCAGATGCTGCAGTTCATCTCCCACACTGTTAAAAATCTTCTCAGCTCATTGAGTATTGCTGGCACTGTCTTGTTGAAGGCAAGATGCAGATATGCAGAAACTATGCTCTGCTACATGGGATTGCACGGGTCATTCTGTATCCATGTGAATTCCTTCAGCAGCTGGGGAAAAATGTGGAGGAATGGACTGCATAAGGTACAGCCTAGGATGACAGAATGTTTAAAACAGGGATTTTTTTTTTAAATGAAAGGAGAGGAAAAACTGAAGATCGAGTTTCAACCTGTGGGAGCCAGGAACTCCAAGTACCTCTCAAATAAAAGAGAGAGGCTGAAGCAATTGTTGTTTCATTGATTGGAAACACAGCTAAGCTGTATTGCTGGTATTGATTTCTTTAGGAAATACCACTCAAATCTGTCTATAAGTGGTATGATATCTTCTTTTCCACTGACTATGGAACAGCTGGAGAGATCTGCAAAGTTGCATAGCTTTCTCTAGAAGATCACAAAATTAATGAGCTCAATGTGTCTGTATTCATGTGTGCCTCAATGAGATAACCACAAGAAAATTTAGAATAAAGGAGGGTAAGAGCGTAAGGACCATTTAAAATTCCTAGTTAAAGTCTTGAAGAGTATTAAAGGAATCTAAAAAAAATAATCTTTCCAACTTGGCTCATAAATCTTTGACTTTTGAAATATTTCTAGCTAATAGATTTCTTTAAAAGGGCTGGAGATCTTTTGTTCATCTGGTGATTCTGATGAGTGGAAAAATGAATGGTTTCATCACACAGCTCATGTCCCAGTCAGATGCTTTTATCCAAAAGAAAATAAAATGTATTTAAAATAAAATCAAGTTTTTAAAATCCCAGCTGGCTGCTAAAATGTATGACCATTGACCTGAAAACAAGCAATGGTACAAATAAATAGTTTTTAACAAATGTTAAAAACACAGATTATGACCTTATTGGTAAGAAGTTTATCTTCAAAACAGTAACACATGGAGTTTATATATCTGAACAAATGCAGGCACTGACAGTTTGGTAACTCATGAGCAAGTAACAAGGGAGACAAAAAGGCTTTCAAACTCCTCCAGAGCTGTGATGCCTATGTGTACCGAGACGCTTGCTGAGGAGAGTATATCCTCCTGAACATATATACATAGTCTCACTTTGATGGTATCAAGTATGACTGCTTTGGAATGATTAAAATAAGAGTCTGCCAACATTCTGTTTACAAATATCTCAAATCTAAGAAGAGTTTAAAGATGTGTGGGCATATGTTTGTTCTGTAGAGTCTGAAATCAGAGCCAGAACCCAAATGCCTGGACTTAAGGAGCTTTTTTATCTAGCTACAATTAATCACAGACAGATGCTTATGTCCTGCTGAAATCTATATTTATACCACCCTTAAAGAGGACCTGTAAGAAAGCTGCCTCCCACTTACCTTCCATCTGCAGAACCATAATGTGGATACTGAAAACTGTCTCCCATGAGACCTATTGACATTACTTGCAGCCACAGCACATTAAAAAATCAGTAATAACTTTGGCTATTCCTGTTTGGCTTGACGTGATGGCAAAGTGCATTGCTGTTTTGGTACTCATCAGTTATTAGAGGGAAAAGAGCCGTAAATCCATATACTATGAAGACACCAGCTAAAATTTCACAAGCAGAATGAGTCTGGGTACTGGGAGACCGTAAGATCAGAAACAGATTTTCCAGTAGACTACTAAGTCCTGAAAATCCAAAGACTGCACAGAACCTATGTAGCAGATGGAGAAAGATTGCTGCTTGCTTCCCATTACCTTGTATAAGAAGAGAGGAATTGCTACTAGACAACTACTGGGAAATATAATTGCTTTTACTTTTTGGAAAAATAGCCACATAATAGCTGCCAAAATTAAAAAAGGAATTATTCTTTATCAAAGTGCCTAAACTGATAAAAGATGATTCTAACTTTATTAGACTGCAAGCCACTGTGCTTACTAAACCTCAGTGTTTGGCAATGCCATGAGTAAGAAATTCTAAAAGAGAGGGAAGCCATATGAGGAGCTATGAGGCCACTTGGCTTGTTCAGCCTAAAGAAGAGGAGACTTAGGGGACACCTCATCACAGAATCAGACGCTAAGCTGAGTTGGAAGGGACTCACAAGGATCACTGAATCCAACTCCTCTTCCTGTACAGAAGAGCCCCAAGGATCACACCATGTGCCCAAGAGCATTGTCCAAATATTTCTTGAACTCTGTCGGACTGGTGCTGTGACAACTTCCCTGGGGACCCTGTTCCAGTGCCCAACCTCCCTCTGGGTGAAGAACCTTTCTCTAATAGATAACCTAAACCTCCTCTGACACAACTTCAGACCATTCCCTTGGGTCCTGCAACTCTTCACCAGAGAGGAGATCAGTGCCTCCTCCTCTGCTTCCCCTCATGAGGAAGCTGTGGGTATCCAGAGAGGTCCCAGCTGACTGGAAGCTGGTGAACATTGTCCTGATTTTCAAGAAGGTCAAGGAGGAGGACCCTGGAAACTACAGGCTTGTTAGTCTCATTCAGTACCTGGTAAAGTTATCACTTACAACTGAGGATATTCTGTCATTCTATAAAATACCATAGTACTTTTTAAATTAAGATACATTCTGAAAGGTGTTCTAAAGAAACACCAGGGATATACTGATGAATACTTACATTTGATCCACAACTTAATGGAAAACATGGGGTTTAGTCATATATTTTCTGTATAGTTGTCTGTATAATATCATATGTTAATATATTTCAGTTGTGCTGTTGCTCATCTGATGTGTTTAAAGTACATGTTAGCATATATTCCCATCTTCAGTGCTAGTTAGGACTAACATAATTATTTTTCCTTGCTTTCAAAACAGGTTTTTCTTATAAGAAATTTTGTTTGTTAGCTTGAAGGAAGTCCTAGGCTTCTCAGACGTGTAAAGCTGGAATTTTCATGATAAGGTAGGAAGTGGGTTTCATGATTTTTAGTGATTAATTTTCAACCTAGCAAATTCAATTTCCTGCTCTCAGCAAGTCTGCATTTATTGAATGCTCATAGATGAAACATTATAAACAAAGTAGGATAGGTACAGGATTTTGTTTTCAGCTATCTGTGGTGGAAATTTTGCCTTTTTGAGTTACAGGCTTGAGCAAGCTCACTAACATTTTCACAATTCCTGCCTAAATTCCTGCCACTAAATTCCTACGTGAATCTATCAGATTTTATAGTAAGGCCATACCTGAATAATATTCTTATTTTTATTTTAGAATAGTGCTTAAGATCACTGGAAGTGGATAAAACCTCTCTGCATTTGTGTCTAGATAAACAGAAAAAAAGTCAATTTTTCTATGTCCTAGCAAGCTTATGCCTCTTGTGTCCTTATATAGAACACTGACTGAATTTCTGGTTCTCCCTAGTCAAAAAAAAAAAAGAAAATTCTTCAGTGCGGAAAGGGCCAGTTAAGTAGGGAATAGATTTCTAATTCATACAGACCAACACTTCCCTTTTGAATAAAATAATTAAGGAGTAATGAAAGTAAAAATTGATGGTCTGAAAAAGAAAAAATGTGGTGTGATGTGTATAGTTAGTCTAGACATATTTATATGGAAAAAACCCCTTCATCTTGGGTTATTAAATACAATAGTGGTTAACTGTGAGGGCTGTGACATTCCAGCAATCTTGCGGAATTCCAACTCACTACTGTGGGGGAGATTGAAGAAAATACTGCTACAGCCTGTCTATCCCTGTCCCGTTATCTATTATCCGTTCTCCTATTGTACACAGAAGAGTTGGACAGATGGTTCCTTTCAGTCTAACCTGGAAAAGCCATCTTTTCATCTTATTTTCCTTATATAATATGCTATATCATCACATACGTAGAGTGAAATACCATACTTGCTAGCATCATGCACAGACATATGAGTAGATGTGCCACCGTCTGTTGTTCAGGTAGATACATGGACACACCAAGAGAGTTCTAGTTTCCAACTGTCTAGGAGATCATGGGAAAAAGAAACATCTGCTCTGCAGTGCAGTTCCTACATCCATATTGTCACTATATCCAGACAGAGCAGCATTTCACTTCAACTACAGTACTGAAGTGTTTCTTTTTCTTCTCAATATTAGACCAATACCAATAAATTTGGTCATATTACTATGAAAATCAGACTGGCCTTTAAGAGACACAATATCTCTCAGATAGTCCCATGGCCATCCTAGGTTTCTCATACAGATCTAGAGGAGAGAGAACTTGGAAGGAAGCCAATGCCTACACTGACAGTTGTTTTCTCAGTGTATATAGCCAATTGTAGTTGATTGAATTGTGTGTGGGCTAGTGACGAACTGCTTTAGCTGACTGCATGTGTATATGCTAAACACCTCTGAAATTTATGAAGCTTTTTTTAGCATAAAGATAATTACAATTTTTTATTTTCTTTTACAGACTTGTGTTGTGGTAGTAATTCACAATATATTCCATAGCAGAAATAAAATGTAAGTTTTGTTCAGATACATATTAAAGAGCCATATTCTAAAATAAATATTTTTAAGTTAATCTGCACAAAGAATGCCTGCAACTTTGTTTGTAAAGGCCTTATCACTTAGCTGTTTTGCATAGTCAATACAATATAGACTTATCTATAAATGTATTATATCACAGGAATTTTTCAGAATAATGAACTACTCTAGGTATTTGATTTAGGAAATTGGAATAGTTTGCTCTGGTACTAAGAGATTGTATTTATTAAAATCAAGCCATGTGTTTCAAATAAACTTATTACAGTAACTAAATCGTTTGTCATGGCACCTATCTAGCCATGAATATTTGCATCTTTCATGTCTTTTCCCACAGCTGGACTGAAGTAATTTAAATCAGAGAGCTTTGTTCCTTTCTGCAGTTTAAAATGCTTGATTGTGGAGGTAGAAAGCGATCAGGGAGTACAGATTCTAATATCCTGTCAAACTTGTATATTTCCACATCCAATTAATATACATTATATAAATAAATAAAAATTAAATTTGCACAGGACTTAGTGGCAACCCTTTTAAATTCATTCACAGGAATGTTAGAGAGTTTCTTGTGGCTTGTTGATTTGCAGAAATGGAAGGGTTTTCCAAATATGACTGCATTTGTTCCACCTACTTGCAGTAATATTGCCTCATAGCATAACAAAGATTATTAATCACATGGGAAAAGTGAAGGCAAAAGGAAAAGTGTCTCCGTGTTTGCCTGTATGTTATCCTCTGAGGATGAGTTCAGTTGCATGGACATCAATATATCCATCGACATACAGCAGAATAGTCATAAATACTCAGCCAAGAATAATAATGTTCTAAACAGGAAGGAAACATGAAGTTCCAAAACAAAGACTTTTTTCCCCAGACCTGTATTTATTTTTGGCACTGACTAAATTTATTTATGGCCCTTTGGGCCATGTTACTTCTGCATTTGGATTTTAAAAGCCTTGCCATTTGTGTTATCATAGCATTTGATGTGGCTAATATGATATTAAAAAGTCCTGTAATGACATACAGATCTAGAAGATTCTGTCCAGCCAAAATATGAAGAAAAGATAGCCAGACAAAGAGATTAATATGAACGCTTCCCTTGTGGCTTCAACACTGTCCTGTTTCAAAAGCTATTTTAACTTTTCACATACTTGAAGAAAATTTGTCTGAAATTATTGTTATGTTCTAAACAAGGAGAAATCTCTAATAAGAGTATGTACTTTTTGGCAGAATCTTCTACTTATGTGTTATAAAAACAAGTTCAGGGGTTGAACTTTGGGTTTGGGTGTTTTGCAGGTTTGGGGTTTTTTAACTGCTTTGGAGTTTTGAGAAGGAGCTAGGTGATTTAAGAGCAAAAAATAGGCATTTGAACTCTAAAAAAAACCATGAAAAAACCCAGTTTAGATCTCATTTTATCTCATATTGCTGGTCTACAAGTACATTTGAGTGAAAGAAGGCACTGTATAGGGATGAAAGGGACAATGTGAACTATGCTGTTGATTCGCTAAACAACCAAGGCAAAATATTGTTAGACTCTGACCGTGAAAAAAATATTAGCTTGTCTTTGAATTTTGAAGCTAAATCTACCAGTCCAGCCTAGACCTCCTATCATTCTGATGATATTCCAGAAATAAAACTCATTCAGAAATAGTTTGGTGGCACAGAAGTTTTACTCTGATGTAAACCTTGGCAGAATTAGCTCTGGCACCATTAGACAATCTTTCCCCTTGTCACAGTGGAGGAAAAATGACATATATGAAGTATAAGCTCACAGGCGATTAAATGTAAGTTAAATGCATGTGTCAGCTATTGACATCTCATCACTTGAAAAGTTGTGCCACTGACAGTACAAGCCCTACACATGAGCAAAATTTCATTAAAGCCACTAATATGTTTGAATGGGCACGGTTATGAATAATAAAATCCAGCATGCTTGGATTTTAACCAAAACTAGTCTTATCATGAATATTAGCCAGATATTGTACCTATTCTGAGGAATATCTTGCATCCAGAGTTGGAAGTTCATATATATTTCTATAAATGTATATATGCATGCATAAACAACATTTAGCAAAAAAAAAAATAGCACAACAAAAGATGGAGATGGAACTACGTTATGCATTACCAAATGTGTAACGAAATGCACAGGAAAGAGTTATAGCTAAAAGTTTCGTTTAAATTGAAGCTGCTGGATAGCTAGACTTCACTATACTTATGTCTCACAGTGTACTTAGCACTTTCCTGTTTGCTGTATTATCTCAACAAATGAAACGGACAGTATGATTTTGGTGTGAAGTATAGCTACTGGCTTTGGGGTCCAGGTTGCCTGTATTGAAAAGCAGACTTTTACAAAAAATATTATGAAAGGTACAGGAATATTCAGTAAGGGGTCAGAAAACAGTAGAGGATTATTATGGTTATCCCTCCCACACATATATCATTCTCCTATGTAAAGTCTGTGCACTTAGCATTCATAATTCACTCCAGAACTTACAGAATCATGTCATATGGAAGGAGCTTCCAGAGACATCCAGGCCAACCTTGTACTAAATCAGTGTCAGTTAATAGAGGCTGCTCATGGTTTTGTCCAATTGAGTTCTGAATATCTCCAAAGATGGAGATTTGACTTCTTCCAAATGTTGAAGCAGGAGAGTGGGAAATCCTAATATCTACTCAGAATTTTCCTTCTTGTAACTTCTGTCTGTTGCTTCTCATGTTATCACTGTTTACTTCTAAAAAGGTTTGGCTTTACGTTCTCTACATCTTCCATTATACAGTTGTAGACAGCAGTAAGACCTCCCCTAAACCTTCTCTTAAGACAATTCCCTTGGCCTTCCCTTCTATGTCATGAGCTTCAGGCCTCTGACCATCCTTACTGTCATGCTGCAGTAATGTTTACTATCTGCTTTGCAAGACTCGGTATATCTTGTAGGGATTTGAATTATTATCTGGCTGGATAGGTTATCTGGCAACATCATTTTAAAACATGAAGCTGAGACACAGGCATAACCTCATCTCTTCCTTCCTATTTCTGCAGAATCTGGATATAGGTCAGAAAATTACTATGATTTGGCAGGATGGTATTTTGGGTCCCATGACGAAGAATGTCTGCACCAAAACCTAGAAGTATTTGGTTCAATTAAATTTTTGATGTAGGCTGTTTATTTTGTCAAGACAACTTCAGAAGTTTAACTTTTCTTCTCTTAACTATGGTATTTGCATAATACTAATGCCCAAAGTACACATTTAATTTCAGAATGTGGGTTTTTTTTCATCAACATTGAGACCATTAATGGGATTTTCTGTGACTGGCATGAAAACTTGAAGGTCTATCAAGTCAGAGCTTCAGGATTTACCCAAAGCATGCTGAACTAGTATTTGAACCAGAACTGAAAAACTAATCTGTGCTTGTTGAAGTATTCTAAGTATTTTAAGGAGAAAAAGAAAAACTAAACCAAAAAACCCCATGGTCATTGTTAGGAGTTCATAAGACTTATGTACATTTATGCATTTGGCAAATTGATGTCTTCAGAAGATTTTCTTGGTCTTGATGTGTGACCGGCTTAGGTACTTCCTAGATTTAAGATTTCTTTTATCAGGTATCTTAATTAGGCTCCAACATGGATTCCATGGTTGCATGGGTAGACTTGATAGCCTGGGGCAATAAAGACCAATTCCATAACCTGTAAGCTTTAGAACCTTTCCAGTCATCTCTAAAACACTTCTCACTTTTAAAGAAGCAAGAACCATAGTTTTTTTTTCTATTTCCAAACCCATTTTTTCTATCTTTGATGAGAAAAAAAAAATTCATGCAAACCATGTCCTGGTGACATGTAAAAGAATAATGAATAGATTCTCGATGAAATTCAGATGGATGCAAATCATGTCAGGAGCTCTGCAGGATAATGCCTCTAGCAGAATTTTCTTTTTTTTCCTTTTTTCTTTCTTTTTCTTTTTTTTAAATATAATTCAATATTTCTTGGAATTCTCTTGGGACATTGACAAATACTGCAAATGCAGAGTGGAGTTCTATACATATGGTATCATTCAGTATAGACTGAATTAATTTACTGATTGAGTTCACAACCAGGAGTATTTCCTGGGACAATAAATCACAAACTAGGATTACTGATCTAAGAGTTTCTGATCTGGGCAGAACCAGAAGGTGGACAACTGTTTAGAGTCACCATTTTCCCCTTTACCTGTGTCATCTTCCTAAAAGAGCTATATTGTTGCCACCTTCTGGCCACTCCACAAGATATTCTTGACTGATATGAAGAGATTAATCCTATCTGGAGACAGGATCATTACATTGTGACATAAAACCTTCAGACAGGTGTTAAATCAAGGATATTGGAAGCATGCCACAGGATGCTCCTCAAAATTTAGAAAAAGGAAAGACATTTTAAAAAGGTTTTAATTACAAGGAAGCCTTTGGAGCAGATGAATAATTCACACATCTCAGGCTGTTTTAAAGGCAAAGCTTTTACTGATAAATGTATATGCATTCATGAATTTTTTGTAAATTAATGAAATGTAAAACACTACATGAAAAGGGCTGATGTGGAAAAATTCTGTGTGTCTGATCTGCCAAAGAAGATGTATATTTTTGTGCAAATGTTTGTGTATTGGCTACTCCCATTCTTCTCCCACATGTATAAAACTGAAGTTTTACCATTTGGGCACTTTTCCCAGAGAAACAGGACCCACTGCAGACTAAGCATCCAAGAAATCAGGAAAAGTTGGCATCAGCTGAATACTAGCATTCCTCTTCCTCATGCAACTGCCAATAGAGCTAGTTAAGCAATATCTGAAGGTGAGCTCAAGATTCATAAAAATACCGATGGCATTCAAGTGAAGTTAAAGAATCTGTCGGAAAAAATTCCAGACATATGTTATATCACAGAACCATAAAAAACCCCCAATGAATTGGAGGCCTCCTAATGTAATATGGGATGAAGCAGAAATTCCTTTGTACAACTAACAATGTAATCACATAGGTAAATCTAAAATTGTCCATGTCTTTAAAGAATTACCTCAATAGTACTTTCTTGTAATATATATAGGTACTATTCTGTCAAATGGGAATTTGATCTGGGTCCAAGTATTACTGTCATGTGAAGCAACTTTCTAAGCTCTTTCTAGAAATGGGTCATACTTTATTTTCTTTCTCTCTAACCTCATCCCTGGCAATTTGATTTAAATTTCCTTATTTCCAGCTGTGTGCTGAATAAGATCATTGCAGATGGGAAACCAGGTAAAGAACACCCACCAACAGGTGAAGAAAAAATACTGTGTGATAGATACAAAACTAATTCTTCAAACTCCCATATTATTCAAATGCATGGTTTAGGATACTTACAATAACATAAAAGCAGGATTGTTCAGTGAATGACTCTGATGTGATAGAATGTGCACCACAGTGAAGCTGTCCAGAAAAATCTACTTATTCTCCGAGCAGGATGCACAAAGGTATGTATACTTTTGAAATTCCAGATCATCTCACTTGTCATATCTCTGCTTTTTTCCTAACACATAGAAGATGTGATATAATACAGTTTCATATTTCCTCCAGGGGACATTAGTCATATATTTTCAAACTAGGTATGGCTATTCATTCCCACCTGGCTTTTTCCAGTGGCATTTTCTGGCATTCATTCCCAGTGGCATTTTCTCTTCCACTTATCTTAGACTCTTGCTGTCAAGTTCCAGAGGTGTGACTCTGCCTTTCTATCAGAAGACTGATTCTACGTGCTTTATAAATAATATGTAGCAACCTTGGTCCAAGGTCTTCCCATCATAAATTGCACAACATCTTAACATTAATTACTTAGTCCTAAATTGGACATCTGGTTGCCTGAGGTTCTGTTCAGTGGGGAAAGGCACATTCAGAGCATGATTCAGATTTCATACCCTTTAAAGAAACATCTGAAACAGCTCATTTCTCTCCATTAACAACAAAGACAGCCTACAGCAATCATGTTCTTAATTTAGTCATGTACATTAAAGCAGCTAAGTAGAATGAATCTAGGCTAAGCTGTCTGTGTGCACATAGCACTGGAGTCACAGTCATTTGTACATGGTACCCTGCATATTTCATTAATGCTCTATTCATCAGGGAACATTTGCAATTTCACCCTTAAAATTAGGATTCCATGTTAAAAAAATGAGAGGATATCACTCTCTTATGAATGTGGAAGTTTTAAGCACATGAATTCATAGCAAATAGCTCTAACATAAAAGAAGAACAGGCATATCATTGTAGATTACACTTGGGGGTACAACAAAAGGAAACGAATGTAGCTACACTGTGTTGTGCTCAAAGTACATCCAAACTTGTATGGAATTTTTTTAATCTTATTAGAGAAAAACATAGACATCTTCCTAGCTAATATGAGCTCTAGTTATTTTTTGCAACTCATCAAGTAGAAGCAAGAACCAAACCCCAGTATTTATATATTGTGTACTTGACAGCTTCATAGTCTATGGACTAAAACATTTCTGTTGGCTTAACATATACATAAGGCGTGGAGAGATGGTGCAAGGTCAAAGTAGCACAAAATACAGGTTATATGCCTCTCTCCTTTCCACAATATGTTGTAACAGAAGTTGGTTATTAGTAATACTTGTTCTGAGTTTATATTCATCGATCCATATGCCAATGAGACATACAAATCTATCATCAGTGAGTTTATAAGGCTGTATAAATGCATGCAAAGAGAATACCTGCTGCTGCTTGTCTGGTGTCTCTCCTAATATGCCAATGGATTAATCAGTCAGTTCTGCATCTAGCAACAGCCTTATTGCAATTATCCTAAGTGTCATGTTAGGGTAAAGTGAAAAATCTCACAGGATCTATAAGAAATCAAGCCAAGCAGCATTTCTGATTGTCAAGAATGTGTGTGATTTTAACAAAAAATATCTTGATATTCTGTCAAGATTTCTTCCTGTATCTTAACATTCAGCTAAATATTCCACAGAGGCTGACCTGGTTGTGTATGTGGTCTTGTTTAGGTCTTCATTCAATCGCATACAATTTGGAAGATTTGCTTCTGGATACTGCTTTGTATTGAGAGTGTAAAGAGTATCCATACCTTCAGGGCATGACTTGTGCCATACCAACAAGCAAAAATTAATTTTTAAATTTTTAAATTCAGGTGATGCAAACACATGTATGATAACATCCCACAGTCATAATAATCTCTTAGAATTGTCCCAGGAGATAGGTAATTACAGAGTCTCTTCTTGGTCAGTGTGGCCTGATTTATTATCCCCATAAATTTATGGTAAACTAGATAGTGTGGGCATGTTCAGTCTTGATCACAATGAGAGAAAATGAAAGGTCCAAGTCCTAAAAGACCCTCTGTAGAGACACTTAACAACTGTGTTAACTTGTTTCCAGAGAGAGTAATGATCCTTTCTTATCTCTCCCTCCACTGCAAACACAAATACATCACAACTCACTTTCATTGCCAAGTCCCTGCAATCCAGATTCCAACTATCTTCAGTGTAACAATATTGTTCCATTCTCTTCCATTTAATACTTGCTCCTCAAATCCTTACACCCTGAGATCCTTACATTCCATCTGTACCTGCTGATAGACACTGCCCTCATTGTCTCCTCCATAGGCAGTGATCCCTAAACCTTCTGCAGTCCATGTGCATTTAAGCTGCTGTTCCAACATCTTCAAATGCATTAACCGAGGACACCAATCTCTGTTCAGCAAGTTTGATCTTCAAGTGCATCCACAGGAATTTATTCCATATAAATTAACTTGGATTATTGTTACATACAGAGAAGGTGTAGACAGAAGGAGGAGAACTTAGCTGACAGCCACAATATGTGGACTGTGAACTGCAGACAAACGTTGGCCTCATTCACCTCCTGTCCACCCTTTCCTTTTCTATATATCATAATAAATGTTACATTCTTCATCAGGTTGCCCAGGAGGGAAATGGGGAGAAAAAGGCTGGTTGGAGTTCTTATTCTGCTTCCCACATTTTCTCCCACTCGGAGATAGATTCCCGACCCTCTCCTACTTCCTCATCCTATTTTTAGAACTGGTACAAGCCTACCTTTAAACTACTATAATGTCTCTGCAGTCATAGGAAAGATATTTCACATACCTATACGTCCGTTTTCCTTCTCCATGCTTCATGTCTTAGCACTTTAGACAGATGATACTCTTTAGAAAGACTTAGTTTATGCTGTTTTTAGAACAAGAGGGCTCTGGTCCCATGCTGCAAGTTAAGAGAAATGCAAATAATAATTGATAACATTGTCACACTATTTTTTAGATTATCTAATCACAGATGAGCAAGAAAAGGGTTTGTTGCTGTTGTCTCACTTTATTCTTAGGGCTTATACAAACACCAAAAAAGTTGCTTTGCTGTAACCTGGATAATCAGGGTAAGAGACCTTTCAGAAGCTTTCAGTTAATCCACTTTCCTTCTTTTCTGTGGATGCCTCACATCCCTTTGTTCACTACTAGAAAACTGTGAAGGTCAGCTTCTTACTTTATGGATGATGAGAAAAGGAAGTGTCTCTTTTGTACTTATAAATACACTTGCAGAGGTGAGCAGATAGTAGCAGCATTTGTAGGTTGGAAATTTCTAGGGAGGCATATCGAGAGGACAAAGTCAGTTAGTGCTATCTGCAGCAGGCCCAAAAAGCAGCAGGAGGTTTCCTGTGCACCAGAGCTTACACTGATAACTAGCTATCTAATGAAGCAGCTGATAATACAACAGTTATTTTTTGTCCTCCCAAGAATTTTCTACTTTCTAATTCTATTCAGGTGCCAAGCTAAGATGACAGAGAGTTTCCACTGGCTGAATTGATGTAGGGTGGTAAAGGACATCAAAAGAAAACAAAATTATATTTTAACAGAGAAAAAAATTCTGATTTTACTCACACTTACTGAATTTAATATGTACACAGGGTTTCTTAGAGGAATATTAAAGGCAGTGCAGGATCTCGCCTTTATTTCTTGGGTTTGGTTATCGTGAATGCTATACTCAACATTCTTCACAGGCAAGGAAAGCATTCTTCCTTCCGGAATGCTGGAAAACAGTGCTTGTCTCATTGCTATCTTCTACTAACAGTAATGCAATGCTGTAGTATTTATTAATGCTTATGTGTCTTCATAGCACAGCTGTGAATGTGAATGTGTGTGTACGTGCATAGGGAGACAAAAAGAGTATATCTAAAGTGCATATGTTTCAACGATCTTACAGGAATTGTAAAGCTGTGTTTTTTCCAGTTTACTGCATGGAAATTGATAATTCCAATGTTATGGAAATTATCCATGCACTATGTTCGTTAAATTTACTGCCCTATGTTCATTCAATTAGAAGAGAATGCTGTTCTTTCTTTTCAGTCAAAATGCATCAGAACAACCTAATATGTTCCATTCCCATTAATAGCTTGGTATGCCGTAGAGTTTTGCAGCTTCTTTTCACCAAGAAACATCAATAACTTGAGTAACACCCTCTCAGTGCAGCTGGAGCAAGTCCACAGAATCCTACAGATAAATGTCACACGTTCAGCTGGATTGATTGATGAAAGCACATACATGAACATATCATATTAGTTTTCCCAGGTGAAAACAGCAAAGAAGAGGTGATTCCTAATACAAATTTACCTATAACACTTCAGTGACAGTTATGAAGAAAAAAGGCATCATGATTCCTTGATCCTGCCTTCCTATGTAGTTCAAGCAAATTTTTGATCAGCAAGGATAAGAAGACTGGAAAGAGGAATATAGTATCTGACTGCCTTAAGAAACTGTGTCCTTACAAAAGCAGAAGTTTTGCAATCAGATAAATCCAAATTTTCATATAATTGGAGGAAAATGTATCTAATTTGGCTTCAGGGAAATAGGTATCAATTTACGACTTTTCACTTCTAATGTTAAAAGGAAAGCAGAAACTTCATTAAAAATATTATTTGAATTGATTTAATTTCCTGGCTATTTATGAACTCCTGATGGTGAAAAGAGCAGCTCTGGTACCTCTGGTCCAGATCTCTGTATGTTAATGCCAATGCACCACATATATTAACCAAAGTCTCATCTGCAGAAGAACTCCATCCCGCACCAGATGTGGTCTCTAAATGCAGCTGTGGTGCTACAGTGACTCAAAGGAAAAGTCTAGGTGGTTCGGGTGTCCTATAATTCTTAGAATCATAATGCTCATTGCAATATTTGAAGCTGCGCTAAAGTACATCTGTTGAGAATTTAGACTCTATTTAGATGAATAAAGTATGTAGAGTTAAAAACAGGCAACTCAGAAAAATATATGCAATTTGAAATTAGTTTTATGGTATTTTATCTTTTTTTCAACACAGTCTTCTTGTCTTCCTCATTAATTTGCTTCTTATCTTTTTACAGTGTTTTTATTATTAGCTTCCTCATTTTTATTACTAGCTTTTCTCCTTTCCTAGCACTGTGTGATTTCCACCGGGATCAAGATTTGGCTAAGGTAGGCGCTTTAACGATGTGAGGCAAAGCGTGATGGTTTCCCTAGCAATAGGAAATGCTTTAAACCTCAGAGTGCAAACGTTCACTCACACACAATACGTTTTCCTTCCGTTTAGTGGCTGGCACAAACTGTCGCCTCTTGCAGGGAATCCGATATTTGTTTGTGCAGTGAATTACGCAGATAAAATGAAAAAGCATGTTTCAGATTCTTCATGCATCTTATACAGGCAAGTTCAGCGCTATTCAGATTATTTGGGGCTAACTCAGAATATTGTCATTCCTCAGGAGCGGTCCTCTCTCAGCCAGCAGCAGGTTACATTGCATCGTGTGAGCAAGCCTGGCTGGGCCACGGCTCATGAACCTCAATCCAACGCCAGCTGCTTTAGAAGAAATTAACAGTGGGTGAATGAGCAATGCTGAGCAGCCATGGTAATGGGTGGTGTCCGGGCCCTTTCCTGTCCAACAAAAACAGGTTGCAGATTCCTTTCTCTCCTCTGGGCACCTCTCATCAGGAGGTCTGGAAGGCCAGGAGAGGCCGCGCCACCGCTGCCGTTGTCTCTGAGGCAGCTCTGGAGTGAGCACGGGGCGCCTGCAACTCTCGGTGCGCGCTGCTGCACTGGCTGTCCGCGCCGGGCGGACACAGGCAGACGGACGGACGGACAGACGGGCAGGCAGACGGACGGGCAGACGGACGGCCGGGCAGCCGGACAGGCAGACGGACAGGCGGACGGACAGACGGACGGGCGGACAGACGGACGGACGGACGGACGGACAGCCGGGGGGGCGGACAGACAGACGGACGGACGGACGGGCAGGCAGACGGACGGACAGACAGCCGGACGGACAGACGGACAGGCAGACGGACGGACGGACGGACGGACAGCCGGGGGGGCGGACAGACAGACGGACGGACGGACGGGCAGGCAGACGGACGGACAGACAGCCGGACGGACAGACGGACAGGCAGACGGACAGGCGGGGCTGCAGCCGGGGCCCCGCGGGACTGTCACCAGGAGGTGCTGCTTGGCACGGGCGGCTCCTGCGCAAGTGGCCGCACAGGGCAGCGCGGCATGGAGCCGGGGGGTCGCGCAGGCACGCGGAACCACCCAGGGCTCCTCGGCGGGGCTCCGCAGGAGCCGCTCCGGCCACGGCCCTGGGCCGCACAGAGACGCGGAGGGTGTGCAACAGCAGGGGAAGTGGCGGTGAGATGGAGAAGGTGTCTGAGAAAAATCTGCGGGAAAATCTGAGCCACACAAAGCAAGGGAGGAGGGACGCTGGGGGTCCCAGTCCTGTGAGCAGTGGAGGTGGCTGCTGTGGTGGGGAAGGCTGGGAGCTGATTGATGACTCCTAGCAGCAGAGAGAATGTTCCTACCCACGTTCAAACCCACTGCTGTCAAATAGGCTTAGTGTCAGGCACTGGGGGACACAAACAAGACCTGTCAGGGCCAGCTGATGAACCTAATATCTACACAAGGTGGAAAAGTTGAATGATAGTTTTAGGAGTCTCATTTCTGCAGAGAACTGTGGCAAGATTTTGCTTTCCTGACCTGTTGTCTTGGAAGGTCTGTTGTTCACTGGGGTCCAGGAGGTGCGATGTTGCAGTGGCTGCCCAGGTTTGTCAGGCTGTCAGACCATTACCCCTTGCTTCTCCTCTGTGTGCAAACCAGCAACCCTGCTAGGGGTAATCTGCCTGGTGTTGCAGGATTCCATGGCACCAGGACCCTTTTCAAGGAGTGAGAGCAGGGTGTGATGCATGTGGCCAAGGGGAGCAGCAGTGCCTTTGCAAACACTGTTTGCAAAGGCCTGTTACCCTCATGAGGAAGGCTTTAAGTTAGGTGTAAGATCACCATATCCTGAAGAGAAGCAAGGACATAAGGGACAGAGAATATTCATCCTGAGCAGAGCGCGACAGAGAACATCAACTTCCTTGTCAAAACAGGTTGATTTGGGTCTCATCTCAAGTGTCTAAATATGCATGTAGAATGACGAACAAGCAAAAGAAATTTTAAGATATTACTTTTTTTATGAAAACATGATGGGATACTTCTCCTAGCTGGAATCTTGTACTGTATATCCAGGCCCTTCAGAAAAGGGAGGATGGGAAAGCAAGAAGGAGGTGCTATGTTCTATGCAAAGGGGTCGTTTAAATGCATGGAGCTTTGCCCTAGGGCACAAGATAAAGAAATGGAAGACTGGTGGGCAGAGGTTAGAGAACAGACCAGCACAGATAATATTGCATTAGTGGTCTACTACCTATAAATCGAGATCAAGAAGAGGTGGAAGAAGAAGAAAGATTTCTGGAATGTACTGAAGACAGTTCTGTGCTGCAGGTGATGGATAAAGAAACAAGGGGAGGACGCTCTGCTCATAAACAAGAAAGAACATCTGGGTGATGGTTGATGTTGTCAAAGGCTGCCTTATCTGCAATAACAATGACATTGTGCCATTTGAGATCCAGAGATGAATGAGCTGGATAAACAGCAGAAATACCATCTTGGACATCAGAGGAGCAAATTTTTTTTCTTGTTTAGGAACATGATTGGTTGATTCCTGGGGAAAATTTGGGAAAATGTAAACACATCCACTCACACATGGAGTTGTGGGGAAAGCAAGCTAAAAACCTGCTCAACTTCATTGAAAGAATGCAGGAAGCATAATTTATTTTTCAGTTAATAGATCTGAAGTTAGAGCATATATTTTAGAACATTCCAAATGAGGGATTAGTTATTTTTTCAATGAAAGGTGAACTATTTTGCACGTAAAATATTTATCCACTAGTGCATTGGAAGAGCCAACATTTTTATAGAGTTCAGCAGCAAGAGGAAGATTAAGAACAGGCTGATAAAACCTAGAGACCTTTCAGGCAGGTGTTAGAATTGAACCTAGGTCTCTGATTTGTCTTACTTGTGAGTTTTATCTTCCTTCCTTCCTGCCTTCCTGCCTTGCTTCCTTCCTTCCTGCCTTCCTGCCTTCCTTCCTTCCTGCCTTCCTTCCTTCCTGCCTTCTCCCTGTTTGGATTATACATTTTTGTTCTTGAATTAAATGATTGGTTACTTATTTCCTGCAGATTAAACAGCACTATCAATCTTAAAGCTGGAGCTATCTGCCAGAGAAGATTTAAACATTTACAAGGATTCAAACCATGTATCTCTCTTAGGTACATTCTGTTAGCACCTAGTAAGAGTCTCTAATTGGCATTTAATCTTGGCAACCTCTGCATTTAGCATCTGTCTATCTCTGTGTTTTGCTTGGAGAGCTAAAGTGTTTTAGTCTGCCTTGTGATAATGTCTCTTTCATGTTCAATGAAGGTGAATCTTCAGCCTGTTTGACTGAAGGTTTCTAGGTTCTATATAGAATCACAGCATGTCCCAGAACTTTCAGTACAACTTTTTGACCCACAAATACTTTGAGGTTTATATTTTAACATCTGTGTGTGAATAGAATCATAGAATGGTTTCAGTTGGAGGGGACCTTAAAGATCATCCAGTTCCAATCCCCTTGTCAATGGCAGGGACACCTTCCACTAGACCAGGTTGCTCAAATCCTTGTCTTACCTGGCCTTGAACACTTCCAGGGATGGGGCATCTACAACTTCTCCGGGCAACTTGTTACAGTGTCTCAGCATTCTCACAGTAAAGAATTTCCTCCTAACATCTAATCTAAAGGTACTGTTTTTCAGTTTGAAGCCTTGTCCTGACCTTGGAAAAAGCCCCTCTCCATCTCTCTTGTATGCTCTCTTTAAGTACTGGAAGGCTGCCTTAAGGTCTTTCTGGAGTCTGCTCTTCTCCAGGCTGAACAACAGCAGCTGAACATGAGCCAGCTGTGCCCAAGTGTCCAAGAAG
Organism: Callaeas wilsoni; assembly: GCA_013398955.1. NCBI lineage: Eukaryota > Metazoa > Chordata > Aves > Passeriformes > Callaeidae > Callaeas > Callaeas wilsoni. The sequence goes on from VWPU01008541.1 coordinate 91,392, forward strand.
GCCAGTGGCATCCTGGCTTGTATCAGCAATATTGTGGCCAGCAGGACCAGGGCAGTGGTCGTCCCCCTGTACTGGTGAGGTCACACGTCAAGTGCTTTTAAGCCTCTCAGTTCAGGAAGGGCATTCAGGTGGAGCTGGAGTGAGTCCAGAAAGGGGCAGTGAAGCTGGTGAAGGGAATGAGGCACACGTCTTACAAGGCCTGAGGGAGCAGGGGTTGTTTAGCCTGGAGAAAAGGAGGCCTGGGGGGACTTTGTCACTCTCTACATTTACCTGAAAGGAGGTTGTAGACAGGTGGAGTTCAGCCTCTTCTTCCAGGCAACCAGTGATTGGAAAAGGGAAAACAGTATCAGATTACGCAAGGGAAAGTTCAGGTGGGCTATTAGAAAAAAATTCTTTACTAAAATAGTGTTCAGGCATTGGAACAGGCTGTCCAGGAAGGTGGTTGAGTCTTGATCCCTGGAGGTATTTAAACAGGGAATAGATATGGTGCTTATTGGTGGACTTGGCAGTCCAAGGGTTGGACCTGATGATCTTACAAGTCTTTTCCAAATGCAATGATTCTATGATTCTATGAAATATTCTTGCTTTCCACTACAAGTTAGGCTCAGCTATCAGCTGATTCAGAAACCTTCTGTCAGTGTTTACATCAAGGAACAGATAAACATCTAAAACTTCTAGGATATGTTTATAGGTAAGCACATCATTTTCTTTTCTTTATGTAAAATAACTAAATAAGATTACCAAAAGTAATAAAATCTTTTCTCTCTGGCCCCAGAGATTCCCTAAGTGTATCTCACTTTATTAGGGGAATGTCTTAGAAGCACCTCTTGATTTGCACATTTTATTAGAATTATTGCAATGAGTTTCAGGAAGTTGTTGGGGTCACTGTTCTAATGAGCACATACATCTGTGTCTTTATTTTTTCAAGTCATATAACATAAGTAATTTTCTCAATGGCAAGATTATTATCATCTCTGGCATAAACATGACATGTAAGTTATTCTAACCTAAGTGGGATCTCTGCAAGATCAGTAATCAGAAGCTGGAGTTGCAAGAAAAGTTCTCCAGTTGTTTTATGTTAAACTTTCAGAATATTGTATACTGGAGATCAGTATCTTTGAGGGTTGTTAAAACTCTTTCCTTCAGTAAACTATAATATCTATGAAAAATGAAACAATTCTGGAAGTTCTCTGAGATTTCTAAAAGGACAACGTGAGAGATGGAGCAGATGATGCAGGATTTGGATCTCCTGGCTAAAATACAGCTAGTTGCACTCTATGGTATACTCTCGTTTTTCTTTTTCTGTGTTGACCCGGGACATCTATGAAACATGATATTTAAGTTAAAAAACCCCCAAATATTCATAACGTTTTGAAGTGTTTGAATTAGAGAGACGCTCTAAGAATAACTTACAATACATACTGTCAGAAAATGAGTTTGAGAGTCAGGGAATGTTATGTTCATGGACTCTACTCAGAAGAAAAAAAGGATATACTGTGGATTATGCTATCTATCCCAAATGCTAAACTGGATGCACGTTTTTTAATAACAGAAGTTTATGCTTTGACTAAAAATCAAAGCTTACATATGTCTCTCTCATAAGAATTACTCTAAATAATTCAGTTAGACCCTAAAGTAAAAATCAGGAGCATAAACATTTACAAGTAGTGACATGAAGATTCAGGAGTCCTGAAATCCATTAAACCTTTTTTTCGCTCTGTGAAAAGTGCCATTGTTGTACGGTTCTGATGATATGGTGCATATATCCCAGGCCATTGCATTAATTCATATCTAGTTATATGTTGCTGCCTTATCAATCTAGAAATGGCCATCTGACAGCCTCTGTAATCATATCATGCCATGCTACAGGCTGCCTCTCAAATGCAATGTCATTAGTCACTCTCAGTACTGCTGGTGGTTTGTTCCAAACATGGTTTAAAGTCCTTCATTCTTCTTGTGCTAATAACATCTTCTAGACTTCTTATTTCTATTCACTCCAACATATTAGACTACCAAATATACAGGTAGAGGAGTAGGAATCATTAGCATACACATGCTGTGGCAGGCTGAGGTTTGTCTAGCTCTGCCTTCTACATGGCTTCCAATAAAGCCTATTAGCCATATATGTACCTAATTCTGAAAAAGTACGGAGAATTTATAGCTGAGCAACTAACCGAGGGTAAATACTTTCACAAAGCTTTCATGGTTTTAATTGCTACAAGTACCATCTAACTTTTTTATCTTAAAATTATTCTGAGGTAATAATTTTGGATATAAATCTCTTGAATAGTTTCAACATGCCCCATTTGCTTGAATTTCATGAGAACTGAAATTTTAGACAGTGTTTGATGTTCTTCTCAGCTATAATTATAGTTAAGTAAATATTGGGAATAGCTAGATATGTCTGTAGTTGTCTGCTTAAGATTCTTGGATTCAGAAGTAAGTCTTCCTGACAACAATCTGGAGACAATGAACCCAAAAAGGAGTCAACACATTAATTTCATTTTTTAATGAAAAGTCATTAAAAATTTAAACTAGCATTCACAGATAGAATCCTTCTGTAAACATGCAAAACTACTATAATTACAAAAACTTCATAAATTTGTGATTTGGCAGCAGCAGAATGGATGCTAAAGACTTGGCAACCCGAGAAGAGGTGTGACAGTAAAAGACTGCTAGGACACAAGATATAGATGGTCGAGCTAGTGCTCTGTGTCGTCATTTTGTGTGAGTCAAGGTGCGTAGCACATGTAAGGGTGGAGAAAGCTGCATTTCCTTCAAAGAGAGAAATTGAGTCTCTGCTCATTCCTGGGGTGAAAAAGGTGCTGTGATTTACCATGACTTTATTAATTGCGTAAATAATTTTGATAATGCACATACTTTTGTAACTAGTAAATATTTATTGCAAGATGTCACTGGAACATTGTATCTGCCTGTGTCCGTGGATACATATGTCTTTGAGGGGTTCATTATTTCTGTAAAGTGAAAGATTCAGTGACCCTGGAACAGAAATGTATATGTGATGAGGTGTACTAATAAAACATTAGTTATGCTATCAGGAAACCACATCTTGAAGGCTGATGAAGAAAAACAGAGGATTGTAACAGAGGCTCCCTGAAAGTTCAAGTATAGGATAATTGCAGAGGCCTAGAAAGTGCAAGAAAGGAACAATACCAGAGGTGCCAGGTCTATTAACTGAGATCACAAGTGGTCATTTCATGGTCATTAATGAAATTCCATGTTGAAAGCCAAGTGGAACTTGTTTCAGAGATAAAAGAGAACAAAGAACAAGTATTACACATATGTGAAGCTTACATTACAAAATAAATTTGAGTACACCTAAGTGTGAACCAGTGAGAAAAGAGCAGACAAGCATAGTGTTAGTGAACATATCAAAGATCCCTAGGCAGACCCAGAGTGAGAAGGAAGCATCAGCTTCAATGTTTGTCCCACAAAAGAACTTGATGTACTACCTTAACCCTATGCTGATTCTTCTTAGCAAAGACTGGTACCCCCATTTTAGGACCCAAAGGGCAGAAAGAGCATGGAGATAATGCCAGAAAGAGATGTAAATACTAGAAAGTTTGTGTGTATCTGTTTTAATGCCATCATTTTGAGGAATGGACTGTAATAGTTGTATAATTGAAGAACAGTTTAGTTTGGAAAGGACATCTAAAGGTCATGTAGTTGGATTATCCTTAGACCATTACCAAGCAGGTGATATTATTCAGGACATTTAGTTTTAAGTATCTCTAGGGGTGAGGAATTCACTGCCACTTTTGTCAACCTGTTACAATGTCCTACCAACAAGGTGAAACATTTGCTACTAACTTAGAGTTCTCATGTTGGAAATTGCACAGATTGCCCATCCTGGTATCACTGTACACATTATCTGCATCAGCTTGTGCTGGGTGTCTGTCATTCTGTACAACTGAGGGAAAGCTGAGAAGAAGCTTCACCTCAGCTGAGTCAATGATTAAGGTGCAATCATGCTTCAGAAATCCAAATGCATTGCCTTCAATGTCTGGAAACACCATTTTATTCATACTCCAGGGAGAAGCATATTCTCATCATGCCCAGGAGTATATCTAAGCAACACAAATGAGCCCAGTGGTGATGAGTAGCTTACCTTTCATCCATAGCTATAATATTTTGTCATCACCACCTGACTGAATTTTCCATTATATATTAATAATGGGTAGAGCTGAAAAGGTTCAGATTTTGTGTGCCACTTCCAACCTGATTCAGCAAGCTTTTTGAATCAACAATATTTTAATTGCAGATCTCCTTGAGAACAGTTTTTGGGGGGTTGTTTCTTTGTGGTTTTCTTGTTGTTGTTTTTAATTTTATTTAGAAGGAGCAGAAGGCATCCTATTCCAGTGCTTGGATGGACATCTAGACTGCACTATACTGTTTATTCTTGAAACAAATCCCAAGAAAGGGACCAAATTTTGAGAGTTTTCAGAAAACTGAAAAATTTGATTAAATTTCAAATTATTTATTAAATATATTTCACAACAACAATCAATAGAATTTATAATTTTAGGGAAAGCATGGAACATTTTCAAGTCACTTCTGTAAGGACAGCAATATCTGTGTTACTTGCAGCACAGAGAGTGCTTTCAGGTGGCAACAGACTTGACTTCTGGAAGAATATGAAGCCCCAAGATATAATTTTTCTTCTGAAACTTCTTACAATTTCTGACTGAAGAGGCTGAAAAAGTTGTTTCATACGCAGTGATCATCGGATGTGGATCAGTGGATTACATGAAAGAGTGCTTTTCAAAATAAACTGTAGGCATACATATACAGTTTACAAAAGTCTCTTACTGATATTTGTATCTAATTAAATGAGAACATAATAACATTTTCATGGACACAGAAGTATTTTCTATTGGTATATCTGAAAGCATTCTAATATGCCCAAATTAATTCCATTCCAAAGTTCCATTTAACAAAGTAAAAGGAGAAATAGAACAAAATCCGTGGCTAGTGATCCCACTGTTGGTCTTAAATGACACAGAAGTGAGATTTTTTTTCCAGTCCAAACATAGGAAAAGATATGTGAGCTCATCACCTGTGGTCATGTAGTATTTGCTTGGACATCAGCAACCTATATTTCAGTAGTAACCCTGAAATGGGAAAAATCCTAAGGTTTTCACTTTTTTGGGGGACTTACCTCTTTCAGGTACAAAGCACTCCTCTCTGGAAGGTTCTGAAACTTTCTTGCTTTCCTGGCTCCTATTTGGAGTGACCATGAGAAACAATGTAATGAATTACGATAGAAAACCTCAGCCTCTTTTTCAATGCTAAAGGAATGCAGACAGGTCGGAACTTGTATTTTACAAGCCAGTTGTAATTCAAGCTCATCTGAAAATAACTGCTCTCCCAAATATAGCACTCCTCCAAAAAATATTTCTTAAAAATGAGCTGAGACATTAGTGAGTAAATGAATAAGTAAATAAAATTTCCCAATAACAAAAAACCCAAAGTACTGAAAATACAGCTATGACAAAAGGAGATTTTTATTTCTCTTGCTCTAATGCTTTGAGCGTAACATGGCTGCAAACCAGCAGGCAGCCATAAACACCAATAGAGAGTGTTTAAATCTATATGAAAAAACAGGTTTTCCAACTGCAGCCTTTGCAATCTTAAAAACAGCATTAAGAGGCTGAAGGAACACATTGCACCATACAATTTTCTGAGTGTTACAGAGGTTGAGTCTCCTTGACCATATCAGCAGGTAAATCCTCTATGCTTGTTCCAAACCCAGCAGGAACATCAGTAATTTACAGCAAGGGATCTGTGCAGGATCTCCTGTTTTTCATCCATGAAGAGCATTTTTGTTTTTTAGGTGCTGTGCATGGTAGAATTTCCTGTTGTTTCTTAACATATTTTACTTGAACTTGCTGCGTAGGAGAATTTTTGATGTGCATACTTGAAATAAATCTCAGGCATCTCAAATTTATTTCTCAGATGATTTTTCCAACAGTAAGTTTTTTAAGTTGTGTCTTGCCCTCTCTCCCCACTTCCCATGTCAATGGCAATACAATTGTTTAACTCTGGCCTGCTGACAATAGAGACCTTTTTTTAACTTCCAGTAAATATGTGATGTCATAGCCACCTAGTAGATAAGCTGCAGATAACATGACAGTAATCACAAATCACCGACTGGGCTGCAGAAGTTGCATTCTTCCTCTTTTCAGCTTAATTATTGCAAAATTTCAATAAAGTGTAAGTTAATTTAACTTTTATGCAAGAAAGAAGGGAATTCTGCTCATGAAAAAGTGCAAAGGACCTATTCTGGGTTTTATGGCACTGAAAAATACAGCTGCAAAAAGAATGTTGAGGAAATTCCATATACAGGTGCTTATTTTGATAATCAGACTCCAACAACATTTTTTGTTTTCAGAAACAAAACTCGTCTGAATGATCAGCCCTTCACACCTCTATGATAACAAATTGACATCTGTAGAGGAGATAGAGTATTTTTTTTTTTTTACTGTTTGTATGTCAAATAAGGAGGTGAGTCCTGTTCATGATATTTGACTGATTTTTGATCATTTTACTGTTCTTCCTAAAAAGGGTTAATGATGATACTGATGGTCTTTGGTCCAAGAAAGAATTCCAAGATTGCAGCTGCATTGCCTGGGTTACTGGAGTGTTAAGAGTTCTGCAGGATTTCAACTTTTAAGAAAATCTATTTTAAACCTGTAAACTAATGAAAACTTCTTTTTGACAGTCAAGAGATATTCTCACAGAGGTAAAAATTACTGTACTTTTAGGACTCTAACTTGAGTATGCTACAGAGGAACAAACTTAGAAAACAAAGTCTTGCTATACTTAAAGTAGACAATGGTAGACAAAGGTGGATATTTATATAGTCAAGGCTCATTCATGGGTATTGTGCATAATGGGGGTTTTTGTGTGTCTGTTTTTGAAACAGGTTTGAACAGGTTAGAAATACCTGCATGAAGAAATTATCTGAAAGATATGAAGTTCATATATGTATGAGGATAAAGGATCTGGAACTGTTTTTATTAATACTGATAAACTTTCACACAGAAAAATTAAGAAATGCTTTTGATAAATATTTTTATGGAAATAAGCTAATTTTAGTCTTCTAAGTTTTCATCATTGTTGCTCAACTCTTGTTTCACTGATGAAAAACTTATTTGTATTCCTTTTTCCAAAAGCTGTCAATTCCTGTATCTTTATCTGACACCGATAGACAAGGTTGTCAAGGTGGATGGAGGAGAGGAGTAGCTGGGGCAGAATTACACAGCTGGTGTTGACACAGACTCACAGGCACAGTTATTTGCAGGGTCCATAGCTAAAGGCATACGTGGATTCTAATGGCAAATGTTGCTTCCAGGGACAAAAGGGGAGCAGTTTGAAAAAGTCTATAGATCATTGAAAACCACAAAAATTCATTTAAATGACAAAGATGTTAAACTGTCACAGTAGTGTAAAGAAAAACATCAGGTTTAAATGTGAATGATCAGATCAGCCTGTTAATTTAAAGTCTTTATTGTGTCCGGGTTCTTAACACCTGAAACCAAATTGTTCTGTAATGTAGGACTCAAGATGATGTGATGCCATAGGTGTGGTAATTCTATGTAAATGCAAAGACGAAGTGTTTCAAGAGCACAGACTCAAAGCACTGCTCTGTCACAGACAGAACCTTTCATACGTTTTGAAATGCTAGTTAAGTATAAAGCAACCAACATGCTATGTTATTAGAGTTAAGCTTTTTAGTTTGCAAAGTGTCACACTTCGTAATTTAATGCTGCTGAAGTTAGAAGCTGTTTCTAGGTTTAAAGTTACCGACTATACTGCACACCTGCACCACATAATTTTACAAGGCATTCTGGTCTTTTTTCTCATCATATCAAAGTGTGTGTGTGTATGTGTTAAGGTTTTTATTCTTATAGCACAAAGATGAAGTATTCGCAATACATTATCTACCTTAAAAAGACAGCAAATGGTACTTTGTGGTATTGAAAGCACAGACAGAGACATCTTGGTGATTTTTTTTCTAATAAAGACGTTGTGTGACAAGGTTTGTTTTACATACATCTTAATAGCCGTGAACGTGTCTGCTATTTTTACATATTTGCAAAACATTTAGCTCCTCTGCTGTATTTTCATTTAAAGTAAATAAAGGTTTTTAAACTACTGAAAGTGGTAATGAAATTTTTCTGATCTGACAAGTTACACGAAACTGTTTTCTTTACTCTGAATTTTAGTTACAAGAAAGAAAAGAAGAGGAAAATTCCTTAACAGTAATTTCACGTCTTAAAAAGAACAGCCTCTTCAGCACCAAACAGATTTATGGTAACTTTAATGCTGTGACAGAAGAATTCAGAGGAAACAAGGCACATAAATCCCTACTGAGATAAACTTACGCATGTAAATTTACTTTCATTTTATCATGTTGTATACTAGAAAGGTTATCTGTTATTAGTTGACATAAGTGCATCTGTAAGGAGAACTTGAAAACGTTGATTTATTTGAGAGAAAATTAAAACAGCTTCTTTTCTGAATCTCTGAACTCACAATAAATTAACAGAATGGCCTAAGAAATCTATTTGGTGAGATTATCTTTTAAAATTGCATTTTCAACATTTTTTTCCATAAGATTTCTAATCTGCTGTAGGTGAAACTCAGAGTTAGCAAAAGATTGTTTCCACAGGTATTGAAAACTGCAAAACTTTTTTTCATCCTGTATGTCCCTTTACCAAATAATGGTCATATGGAATCCTCAGGAAATGTGGATGTTTTCTAGAGCTAAAAGTCTCTCTTTCCTAAGGAAGGAATAATGACAGTGGGTGCCTTGTTGAAATGCTTTTTAGGCCATTGAATTCAAAGTGCTGCATAAGAATACAGTCTTTTATAATTTCATTTCAGATCCTGTCCAGAATAAAGAATTCATGGCAGGTGAAAATTGAAAACAGTAGCTGAAAGGAATGTAGTACAGAAACCTTTAAAATGCAAAACTGTTCAGATTTTGTTCACTGTGATTTTCAGGGTAATTGCAAATCATTTTTTAACCTATTTAAACCAATTTCCCCATCTTCAGTTGCTCCTATTGCTTTTACTGCATGTTTTTTCCTCTTGCATTTGCACTGACAGTAGCACATTTTACTTAATGACTCATACCTTTTGTTTTTTCTATTTCATTTATTCAGTTCACAGGACACTTCAGTGCCCTACTGGAAAAGAAGTACCATCAAAATGTATAAATTATGTTAATTTAAAAATTATTAATAACAATGTAGATCTACAATAAGAATGCAATAGCTAAGAAATGGAAATGTTACATTTCCTATTTTTAGTCTTGTAAACGTTCTCAATTAAGGACACATGATCATGATAAGAGGCTTGAATTTTAAATTTGTTCTCTCTTCTTTGAAGAAATTGACCAAAACCCCAGTGACAGGAGTATTCAAAACTGTACCTCATATTTTTAATTGCCGGCATAATCCGGAAATTTTCTATTTATAATCCATTTTAAAAATGGAAAAATTCTAATAATAAACCTCATGAGAACAATTCTTTCCTTTTTTAATAGATTAGATTAATTTCACTGTTGTAACTCAGAACATGGAATAAAGCATGAGGGGAAAACCCCATGCTTAAGGTTGGGCTGTGTATGACTAACTGCTGAGAGATCTCATAGAAGAAAGTCCTTCTTGCATAATTCAGTGACACTGAGAACATGTTTAATCTTTCTTATACTATAGAGAAGCTTTCCTCTGTACCTAGAAGCAGAGACTGGTTAACATTGCAGAAGTTGTCTGATCTATCCAGGTATTACAGATATTATGCTCTTTATAGACACAGTCATAGCCCTTAACATCAGTGTACAGACCTCACCATTAGATCAATACATAGGGAGAATTCTGAAGTCAGGTGTTAGAAAATAATTTTAAACATTTCCCATAAATCTCAATAGTAAATAAAATCAAATCATTTTACTGTATGATGATGACAGCCTATAGAATTGATATTTCACTCCCTACTCATATTAAAATTTATTTTAGAAATAAGTACTTTTATAAAAGCAATACTTTCCATATTTGCATGTCTGACCAGACCTTGGAGCTTTCTGTCTGAATGCTATTGAAAGACACAGTTTTTCAGCCTGGTTTAAATCTCTATACAGAAGACAGACCATTGGCTTAGACTTGATTTTGAAACTTCACTCCCACACATTGGCATATGCACAGACAGACAGAAAGGTTGGATAAGTTCCTTATATTTGGAAATGCTGAGAAAGATATACTCTCTCATAGTTTTGTTTTGTTTGATTTGGAAATACAAATATTATTTAAATTAAGCCTTGAGACTGTAAACTCCAGCTCCACAGAGCATGAATGCTCAGCTTCAAGGCTTAAGCAACCCCCTTCAGCATAGAAGACCTTAGATTAAAAATACCTTGCTCAAAATTATTATAATGACTAAAACTAATCTTTTTTATCTGATTGTCAATTTCTATTAGAAATATAAATGCCAATGAACAGCAGATGTTTTAAAAGTGGGGGTGAATTCAGAGATGCTATTTAAGTACTAAAAAGCTGAAACATGATACTGTCTGGTTTTAGAAAGGACAAGCAAATAAATTGTAATAATATGTAAAGGAATGCTAAGAAGGCATGCTGGTGTGGTTTGGGTCAGACAGTAAGGGTGTGAAGAAAATATTCCAAAATTAGTCTTAGACTAAGTTCCATTTATTTATTTCTGTTCCTTAACAGTTGATTTAGGGGACATTCCATCAAGATTGAGGTTCACTAAAAAAATAAATGCAAGCTTGCTAACATGCCTACCAATTTACAGGAAACTTGAAATGTATTTTGGTTAAACTACTTCTTTTCTTTGAAGTGCAGCACATTTTGCTTAGTGTCAAGTCTCTTATGAAGTTATAGGGGTTTTAAATAAGACTCACTTGTTAAAAGCACAAAGGAAATTTCTGGAAGGTAACAGGCTCACTTTTTCAGGACTTTGGGAACTGAATGACAAAAAATAGTCTTTGAGTCTTTTAATTCTTTGGATTTGGTGAAAGACATTTACAGAGGTTAAACAAAGTTTGCATGTGGTCCTATCAAGCCGTTCAACATCGTGTTCAGCTGCTCATGTGACAAGGTTAACCAGAAAATTCAGCTGTCTTTCTCTATAACAGACTGCTCATTGAATGTCCATTATTTAAAACTCAAGAGGCATAAAGGAAAGATATAAATTATCATTTAGATGACAGATTATAAAATAAACTTATAAGGACAATGAATTTAAGTAACAATTGGAGATTAAATACTTTCAACAGATATTATTCTTTAATACACACTATACTTTATTAAAAAAACATAAAATGAAGAAATACAAATGTGTTCTGCCCCTTGATAGCTCGATGGCATTAGGGTACATCACGCACCAGCCTTATGCTCCTGTGGGTCTGACAGGTCAGTGGATTCCCTGCAACCACTGCATTGGAGACTGAAGTCAGCCTCACTGGGAATGAGTGGCAAAGGCATCCTATTGTGACTTGCCCAGATGCTCTGTGCATCCTTGGCATAGACTGTCTCAGGAAAGGGTGTTTCAAAGACCCAGTGCTGGTAGGCTTTCAGTACAGCTGCCTTGGAGGTGGAGGAAATTAAGAAGCTGTATACCTTGCATACCTTGCCGGGTCTCTTGGAGGGCCCTTCTGTTGTGGGGGTGCTGAGGGTTGAAGGGCAAAGGGAGCTGATCTCTACCACAAGGAGCACATCTGAGACTCCCTGATTCCCATCCGTACACTCATTTGGTGACAAGAGAACCAAGGAGTTATCAGCAGAAACTGCTCACCCTTTAAGAATCCCACACTGAGTGCCAAATAGGATAGTTGTGGTTCACTCATCCTGATGCCCTGCCCTGCTGCCCCCGGTGGGATGGGGAGGAGAATTGGAGAAAGGTGAACCGTATGGATGCAGATAAGAACAGTGTAATACCTGAAATAAACTCTTGAACTTCTTGTGCTTGCTGGCAGAGCATGGGTAACTGAAGTCCTTGTCTTAGGGTAAGCATTGCCCAGCAACAACTAAACCAGCAGTGTGTTATCAACATTATTCTCATACTGAACCCAAGACACAGCTCTGTTCCAGCTACTACAGAGGAAATGATAGTTGGAGGTTTTCTTAGGCACAGTAAACACAAAATTAAAGAATTTTTGACTCTTGGAGAAGCAAGCAGAGAGATGCCACTTTGAACTTCCAGAACGGAGTTTCAGTAGTTATTTTCAGTATTTACTTTCATTATTTCAGTCCCTGTTCCTAATGTAAACTGTTAAAAATCCCCTGAAATGGACAAATTCACAAATTAATTGAAAAATTTAATAATTTTAAAATTTATAAAATATTATGCTTAGAAATCCTAAATTAATTTTTAATTTTTTTACAATGTCCAATCTAGGCATTGTCTAAGCAACCAATTATTTATGAATAACTCCTGGTCCTGTTTTTATCTAGTGTCTCTTCGACTGAGTAGTGTTCCAGCATCCTAAGTATCATTAAATAATAAATCAGTAAGTAGTATTCACCTCATCATACTCCAGGTCACACAATCTATCATTTCTGAGAATTCTCATTAACTCTTTTGGATTAGTAACCTGGAAATATGCTTTGTCATTGAAATAAAGGAAGAAAATGCAAGGAGAAAGAACCGCTTTGTAGGCTGAAGTTCTCAGAGCAGGATAACCTTGTCCTGAGAGAGACTAGGACCATTTCCCTTTGGAACTGTTGAATTTCTCTTCACATGCTGATTGTATTTTACAAAGTGTTTGCATTTATTTTGTTAAGCATACATTGAAACATTATTTATTTTTTTTTATCTTACCTGATGACAGAGGGAAAGAAGCAGGGGGGCATAACTTGTGTTGGACATTTCTTGGCAGCAGCTGACAGCAGTCATGATCTGGTAATTGATCCTGAACCATGTGAACCACTGTTAAAACACTGTGACCTGTGTTGGTGATTCAGGTAGAATTTCTGTTCCTGAAAGACAAGCAAAAAGAACTGGGAAAAGAGGGGGAAAGGGATCATTCTTCAAGAGAGGAGCAGCAGTTTAGGAGAAACACATTACCTGACTATTTCCTGTACTCGCCACTAATTCAGGCTAAGTACGTCTTTGGTTCGCCCCTTTTGTGTCATGAAAAGTCATTCATTACTCTAAATGCAGTTTCAGGCTTTGTGTCAGCGTGTAATAGTGTAGTTTATCACCACAGCAAGAGGGAAAAGCACAGAAAAATTAGGTTAATCAATACCACGGCAGTGTGTTTGACATTACATTCAGGAAAGGTTTAGCATGTCATTCCTGACTGCAGGCCATAAACTGCCTGAGGTCTGTGTAGCTCTTGATGCGTGTGCTGGTTCCTCATGCGGATCGAGGGCACAGCGTAGCTTTAAGCTTCTGCTAATCATGCACCCCCTGCTGACACCCAGCACCTTGGGTTGTAAAAAATGTGACACCACTGCTTCCAATATTCCCTCTCCTGAAAAAAAAAAATTATAATGTTTCTAATTGGCAGATCTAGGCAAAATCCCTAACCGAATGTTCTGTTTAAAATTTATACTTATAAACAATTATTTTTTTTCCCCCTAACATTGAAAACTATTCATTCAGTGTTTGGTATGCAGGGATTTGTTGCAGGCTGGTGTTTGGAGTTTTATGAACATTCTGGTACTTTTACACTGGATCAAGATAGGAAATGACAAACTGACAATGGAAAAAATACTTGTGAGGCACTTCATTAGTAAGGGATAGGATGTAGGATAATATGCTTACAACCATAGGGAGCTTAGGAGAAAAAAACTCCTGCATTTTGTACTGCAAAATCATAAGATTTCCAGAAATGTGCAGATTCATATCTATGATTAAAAAAAAAAATGAATCCCTTATTTGTGGAAATAATATGTGCTCTTATACTGAAGGTGTAATTCAAGCAAATGCTGGTGGTGACTGTGATGATGCTTTGTAATTACAATGACAACCTTATGACACATTTATGTAACACTGGAAGTTACTCCCCATGTCTTTAGAATCAAAACTTCCTCGTCTTGCATGTTGCAATCCACTGGTAATTAGTTAGTTTCCAACTTTAATTTATCTTCTAAAAGCCAGGAGTTTGTTTTAAGTTTGTTGAGAGCAAGAACTGAGCACTGTGGGTTTTAGCATTGTACAAAGCATTGCTATAACTTAAAACATATTTTGTATCAGTTATTTTAAATTACATGTTCTTGAAGATATGTCATCATTTCTATAAACCTCTGTAAAATATTCCCTTTTTAAAAAAAAAGTAGTTTCTTGTAGAGTTTATACAATTATATAGTCTGAGATAAAGTTCAAAGACTCAAGGATGAATATCATTCAAATTTACAGAAACCTGCAGTCCAGATCCTTGGTAGACTTAGAGAGACATTACTTCACTGAAATTAATGGAGCTAGGCAGACTTGCTCCAACTCAGAAACTGTATTGGAATGTTTATCTAAAGCTAATTTAAAAATCTTTCATCTTGAAATTGAATAAGGTAGTTCATAAATATAGGTTTTCCTACAAGACTTCTGGTATGAGTGTGATTTTCACTTGAATGAGGACAAAAGGGCTACTCTCAGCATAAATTAGATAAAACAGGAAAAGGAAAAAAGGACAATTAGAAAGATACACTGACGACTGATAGGACTTGAGTACAAGTGAGATATGTTCACTAAATTAACCCTGAGTGGAGTTCTTATGTGCTACTAAAGTTTCAGAAAAGATTTATTTCTGAATTATTTTTCTACTCATATTTTTTATATGTTAAAAAGTCCCCTTCCCACATAAAAATGAATAATTTTAAAGTCAAAAGGAGATCATTATGATCACTTATTCTGAACTTTTATATAAGGCCTGCCCCATCTTTTGAAGCAAAATAATGCAATTTCCTCCATAATAATTTGTATTTTTATGTTTCTTATCTTTTTTCACAGTATTTCTAAAAAGTGAGATGTGGATTTCACGGGGAACAATCTTTCACCTTATGATTTGACTGTAGGGCAACCACAGGTACACATTCCTGCTATTCTTTTATCTCTGACTATTACTCAGAGAATGGGTAACATTTTGTGGAATAGGCCTTCCAAAGCTTTTCAGTGCTTACATTTTACATGCCAGATTTTTTTTGGCACCTGTAAACATTTATTCAGAAGCACACGTAAGCCTTTATAGAATAATTTGTAAAATGGGTCTGAAAGAATTACATATTTTAATTGGCATGTTGAATGATTGAGTTGTGTCTCTCATTGACTGCTATTATAATAATTATTAATCATGATAGAATACATATTTCTGAAAATGAGAGCAATACTCAGACTTCCAGCTCTGAAATGTATCAGTGTGCCATTTGACAGAAAAAGGACAGAGGCACACTCCCTATTCAGTTAATCATACATATATATCTATATATATACACACATAAAGATATTTCTCCAGAAGGAATCAGTCTTATTCACACTTACAGGCCCAAGTATAATATGTTCATTACAAATGCAACCTCAAGAAGAAGTCCAGCTGCGATTCAGGATGAAATTATGTAGAGAAATTCTGCATTTGTAAACCAAATGTCAAATTAAGTGAGAATCCAAAAGGATAGTTATAAGACTAGGGTGGCTATAAAGGATGTTTTGGACCTCATAGTGAATCACCTAGTCTGGAAGCCCATTTGAATGTTGGCAACAGTGCAATGATGCTTGTAGACAGTCTTTGAGCACTTTATTCAGGCAACTAATAATAAATCTACTGTGTATTTTATCAGCCCTGATAATTCCTGGATAATGGCCAAAGACAAAAGGGTTTATCTACCATGTGCATCTACTTAAAAGCTGGAACAAATCTTCATTTTTATTAGAAAAGTCACTCATGCATGGCCTTCATTTTTACGTAGCAAGTGCAAATTATTTTCTGGAGCATTTCTGTGGAATGATGCTCTTTCCTGAAAAGTCTACATTAGGAAGGTGATACCTATAAATATCAAATGAAACCCAATTAACTACTTACAAACCAAAACTGAATGAAATTCTGTAACTGAACCTCTTACACCTAGCATATGCATCACTTTTTTATACACTGCACAGCATCTAAGATAATTTAAACAAATTTTATACTGCCTTATAATGCAATGAAATAAATAAGTGGAATGATAACCATGGTGATTGGCTAGATACGACAACTGGAAAACTGAGAAAACCATTTGCTAAATTCTAGGAGACTTTTTATAGTAATAATTATTTTACTGAGTTTTAAGTGATTTATCATCTGTGGAAACCATGATAAAATTCAGAAATGCCGAGTGGGGAAAAATTGTGCTGTGAAACTGCAAACTATTGGAACCCAATGTTGGGCCTATGAAGAGCTGTTACCAGGGTTGTGTGACAGTTTGGGATGGTGTGCTAAGTGTATATGGATCATTTGGAAAAGTAGTGGTTTTGATTTGTAGAGATTCATATGAAATTCTAGTTAAAAAAATCTACTCACACCACCTGGAAACTCCATGAATGATGCAGAGCAATTCTCTATGTTTTATTAATACAGTACCTGAACAGATTATGGTTTGACAAACAGGCAGGAAGGCATGACTTCAGGAAAGTATTTCATTATAATTTCTGGGTTTATTTAACATGTGGTATGAGCTATTTTAACTAGGCAGATTATACATCTATAGCTAGAAATTGAAAGGACAGCATTTGAAAAGAACAGACTAAAAATACAAGATTTTCTTACACCACAGCAAAAATATTTTGTAATGTTTAAAATCAAGAAAAGCAAACAGCTCTGTTCTGTGCTTGAGATATAAAGTAACAAAGCTTAACTGAGTGTGGATGACTATTTTTATCTTAAGTTGTACCTTCTTCCTATGATTAGGATTTAGTAATATTTTAGTTTGAAAAATGTTGTGGTGACTGAACCAACCACAGGAATGCCCCAGGAGACACATAGCCCAAATAGAGAGGTTTGGTGGGCTGGCTCCAAAGGTTAAATCCCCCTCTGTGAGGATGGCTTCTCCCATTGAATTCCTGTGACCTGATGTAGGCTCGGTCTGTCTGACTGACAGTGGACAGACACCCCTTGTATCTCCTAAGGAAAGGTAGCCAAACCTGCCTTGCCCTTCCCTTCTTCCTATAGCCCATTGCTATGTCATCCCCGCCTCCCTTTCTGTACCCCTNAGCTGGAAGTTCGCCCTCTTCATGTCCGGCCCCCTTCAAGGGAGTTTCTACAATAAACCCTTGGAATACCGACCGGGGGGCCGCCTCGCTCATTGATCTCTGGCCACGCTTGGGCAATCCATAAGCCCCAGGTGCGCATGGCTCCGTGCCTTCCACTGCGCGGGCAAGGAAGCTGGCTAGCGAGGCACACAAGTGCCACAGAGTGTCCTCCTCTCGTGTTGGGCACCTCTGGACAAGCTGCTGCTCTCCTGGCCCAGCCAGCGTGCTGGCGTATTAATATAGAAAAAGCTGATTTAAAGCCCAATATTGCTGTAATATTGGGTACCCCTGCTTTGCCAACTGACTGCATTAAAACCAACAAAATATACAAATTTTAGGTTGAATGTGTTCCTGGAAAAACCAGGAACCAATGTGGAGCTCTGCTGCAATGCTACAGAGAGCATGCATTGTGAGCAAAAGGTACCATCCTTTGGAGGAAAGCAAATTTTCTTTCAGGCCTTCTATCAATTTGGTCTCTGCATCCAGAAGCTTCTGTTCATAATGGCCAGACAATCTGAGATACAAAAATTTATTTCACATCATCTATTAAGCATAGACACTCATTGCCTCTGTAGCACCAGGAACTGCTGCAAGCCTCATTGGTAGTAAGCAAACACAAATGGTGTTAGAATGATACTGGTCCACAATACATGGTACTATTCTCTCTGTCTTTGCATCATACCAATTGCTGACTCAGATTTTTCCACTGACAACAATTGTTAAACTGATGTCCAAATGCAATTTACTGTATAAAGTACAGTTGATACAAAGGCTACTGTAGCTGAGGACCTACCCTCAGTACTAGAAAATAATCATAGGTTTTGAGTGAAGGAAAGGTCCAATGTTAAGGAAGCACTTTCAGGGAAAAGGTCTCGACTACAGTGACCTGAACACTTTAGGTTTAGTACACCCTGAACATAAGCCCCTAAAATACCATAAATCCTTGTTGATACATCTCTACTCTTTATTGTGACGTTTATTCTATCTAGCACCATATGCTAGATCCATTTATGTCTCACTTTCTTCATTTATGTCATTAGCCGATATCATTACTGCATCCCCCTATTAACATGTTCCACAGACCACACGAGTCAACGGGCATCTACTACTGTTTTATTAAGAACATATTTTCCATCATAATTTGTCACAACACCTATAGGTAGCTAAAATACATCAGTTGATTTTGTGTTAGGGTATCTTGCGTATGATTTTAAGATAACTATAATCTATTCAGATAACCAGAATTACTCTATACCCAACACTATCAATTGCAGCTACAACAAATAAAAAAATTAGAAGATACTCTCAAAATCTTTATTACTATATAGGTAATATAACATCAGTATTTCCTGCAAGTCTATATATGAAATTATAGAACATCAATAAGGAGAAGTACAAGGACTGAAGAGGACAATCAGAAAAATCTTATGGCAAAATGTTGTGACCCACCTCAGAAGACAAGGGTAATTGACCTTCTTATTAATAGATACCTTGGTGTGGATTAGAGTGAAATGACACTGAATAACCCGTATTTGTAAATATATATGTGTTTATTTTAGAACAAATTGATTGCAAATGAAAACAAGTATGTAGCCACTTTAGTTGTTACTATCTATAGTAATATAGCAATATAAAAATAACTCCTAAGAAAATTTGTAAGGAAAATTAAGAGAAAGAATAGATAAGAGTAGAAAGAGATCACCGCCACTAGGCCTCAGACCTGGTTATTGCAATTTTGATGTCTGTTGGTCAGAAGTGCTGTCTGAAGTCTTGGTTGAAGTAGCAGTAGTTGCAGTGGTGGCAGTACAGAGGAGTCCTAACAAACTCTGGTTTATATTCCCTCTGGTTCAGCTGGGGACTCCCAGTACCACCCCTGGGGCTGTGAGTTTTACACTGGATGATGTAATGCTGTGAGTCATGGGATACTTCTGGAGTCTTTGATGGTCTAAATCTTCACAGTTGCCTATTAAAGTCAGTGCAGTTGAGTGTACTATGGCCCATGATGGCCCATCAGCAGAGATGAGCACCTTCAGACTATGTGTGAGTGTTCCAGTACTCCCCCAAGAGGGCAATTATTGCAGCTGAATTCACAAGAGTAAGGGCAAAGAGACATCAGCTGCCTCGAAGGATTTGCCTCTTTCCTTACCTCGTTCAATACTCAGCTTGTAGCCTGTGGGCTGTGCTCCCCCTCTGCACCTGGGAGGTTACTTTGCAGCTCACTGCCTCAATGTTTGAGCCACCAGCATTTCAGTCTCTCTTCCAATATAGCTTCTGGATTCTTCTTCCCAGACCTGGGATGATTGGACAGTACTACCCCCCTTTATCTTATCTGAAGTTCCCATCACAATCCAAATTCCAGTTAGTAGGTCTGTTTGGGGAGGGATGGGCTTTGGTGGTCATAGATGAACAGCTGCTTCTTTGTGGTTTATTATTGTGGGCAAAAGTCCTTCAATGATTTTAGCACTGTTTAAGACATTAATGACTTCAGTTTCTTCCAAAAGCTCAAAACTTCCTGGAATGTATTACTAATTCTGTTCCAGTTAATGTTGAGGGCTTGTGACATTCCATAGGATTACTCTAATTGTGATCTCGATTCTAAAGGTAGTAGTAGAATGAAGTTTGATCTCCTGTGAGGAATTTGAGAGCAGCCCTGTGAGAAGAACTTGGGAGTACTGGTAACTGAAAACTTGGACAGGAGCTGGCAATGTGAGCTCACAGACCAGAAACCCAGTTGTATCCTGGGCTGCATCCAAAGCAGTGTGGCCAGCAGGGTGAGGGAGGGGATTCTGCCCCTTTGCTCTGCTCTGGTGAGACCCAGAAGCCACTTTCAGCTCCGGGGTCCTCAGCACAGGAAGGATGATAAGATGTTGGAGTGAGTCCAGAAAAGGATCATGAAGATGATAAGAGGGATGGAGCACATCTCCTACGAGGAAAGCTAAGCAAGCTGGGGTTGTTTAGCCTGAAGAAGAGAAGGCCCCAGAGAGACTTTATTGTGGCCTTTGGGTGCTTAAAGAACTCTTATAAGTAAGATTGGGACATTTTAGCAAGGCTATTACAGTAGGACAGGGAGTAATGATTTTAAGCTAAAATAGG
The DNA here is from genome assembly GCA_013398955.1 of Callaeas wilsoni. Taxonomy (NCBI): domain Eukaryota; kingdom Metazoa; phylum Chordata; class Aves; order Passeriformes; family Callaeidae; genus Callaeas; species Callaeas wilsoni. The sequence goes on from VWPU01008541.1 coordinate 111,753, forward strand.
GTAGATTCAGATGAGGTAAAAGGAAGAAATTATTTATGATGAGGATGATGAACCACTGGCACAAGTTCCCAGAGAATTTGTGGCTGACCCATCCCTGGAAGTGTTCCAGACCAAGCTGGATGAGGCTCTGAGCAACCTGGTCTAGGGAAAGGTGTCCATGCTCGTTGCAGAGTAGTTGGACTAGATGCCTTTAAAGGTCCCTTCCAGCACAAAACATTGCATGATTCTATGAAATTGAAATGCATGAAACCAGCTATTCTTATGAAATATTCTTACTGCTAAGAGGATGTGGCAAAAGCCACAGTTTAAAAAAGACAATCCTTTAGTCATAATATTTTCTTAACTGTCTTTCATTCTCTTTTTCCTCCTGATTGTGTTGGTACCCCTTGTGATTTCCCATCTGACCAATATTGCATTGACTAGCATTTCCTATAAAGGGATTTCTCTTTTATATTCACCCTGGTGTTCAGGAACTCTGACAGTTTTTAAGCTGTAGCATTGCTTTAAGTATGAGACTTACTTAGTACTGGTGTATGTCTAGCTGGCTTCAATCAAACTTGCAAAGAATTTACATCTGCTTGCAAAGGATTGTGTAGATGAGCCATTATAATGTTCATGGTAAACCAGGTCATTACAGAAGAAAATAAAATATTACTCACATTCCTAATATATACTATGATTTTTGAAAATCTTGAAAATAATGTTGTTTACAGCATCTCACAATAATAAATCCAAAAGGGATCTCCTGGTAGATGAGTATCTTCAAGCTATGAAACAATTTAGGTTTGCCATTTTCAGGGAACATGAACTTTCATTTGATCTAGATCTTAAGCCTGTACAGACTTTGCCATAGTACTGTTCAGGAAAGAGTAATTCATTATCCTTAATAAAGGCACACTGACTGGGAGTCATTTGTTCTTCACTGACTCCATTACAGATATGACTTAATTAAACCTGTCTTTTCATATCTAAATTGAGGTGAGATGAATCCCACTTTTGCTGAGTTTCTCCAAATCTGTATCAAAAATTTTCCTGATGGAGCTTATTCTATCTGTATTCCTAAGACAGGGGCTTGAAAAGTCTCTAATGATAAATGCTGCAGAACAATAATGTTTTGATTTTTTTTTTCTCCCAGAATGTTGTTGAAACATTCACATGAGCTTCTACTTTATAAAGTTTAGCAGGGCAGGGCATGATAGGATCATTATCCACACTGAAATATCAGAGATAATATTACTGCCATGGACAGGAACACTCAACATAAAATAAAAAAGTTTCCAAAGCGTCGTGAATAGAGTATAGGTCTTCACCATTTTGCCCTGGCATCAGTTCAGTTTCACCTATATGCTATTGGTGGCGTAGATCATCGTTCTACCTCTTCTAAGTAACAAGATATATGTTATGTGCATTTGTGCGTATAAATGCTGTATATATGGAGTACTATATCTACACATTTCCAAAGAGGAGCATACTATCTTTCATGGAACATCTGTGATCAAATCAAGAGCTTTTAGTATATTATAACAAAGTTTTAAAGTATTGTATATATGGATATATTTATAAAGTACTTAAACATCTTCATCTGGTCCATTTGGTGTGCAGATGTACTCGCATTTTAATCTGCAAAGCCTCCAGTTTGTGAAAACTTTGGGGAAATTATGAAAAACATGTTTCAAAGTTTTATCTTCCCATTGCTTAAGAAATGCTATGAAACGTGATGTGAGATGTGGAATGTTCCATCAAGTTGTATAAATAAGTGAAACCATTTGTCCTTCTGATCCCCTTGAATGTAAATGCTGTCAGGATAAAATGGCTGTTAAGAAAATGGAACATAATTAGACCTGACTTATTCTAAACACCCTCAGTATAACTCAAACTAAGGAAGCTTAATATTTAAGAGCAGGCAATTAAGATAGCAGTCTTTTTGCTCAACATTTCTCCTCAGTATTTCTTTTTCAAGCAGTTTGAATTGTTTATATTCAGTACAGCTTCTGTATATAATATGACAGGAAAATCCTGTCATTCACTGAGGCACTGGTAGTTTACTGTGACTGCTACTACAAGAGAAAGGTCTGCAATAATTCTGCTATTCCTCTGAAAAGAAATCTTTAAATCAACAAAAAACTGAGATTAATTCATTTTACCTGAGTATGAAAAACTGACATAATTTTGGATTGCACTTGTTGAACCATTGTAAACAAAAGGAGAAATACTTTCATCAATACAAAATTAAGCTAAACAAGACTTTTTTTTTTTAAATTAAATTGAAATTTCCAATTGCATTAACTTTTTTATTTAGATTGTAGCCTACTGAGGCAAAAAACTTAATATAGTTTCTAGCATCTGCAAGTGTCTATTATGGAGCCTCCTCTCTGCTACTCCAGTAAAACTGGAAGTCTGCTTTTAAGTGCGTATTTATTTGCCTTTATGCTACTTAGGATGAAACTGACAAAATACTGAAAGTAATTTTCATTCTCATCTTGATTTGACAGGTTACTTTCCTGGGAATTAAATTTCGAAATAAAGAAGATAAACTTGAGAAAACAGCCTATATATACGGGTCACTTTACCCCAAATTTGAGGGGAAAAAATAGAATTAATTTTACCTGCCCTACTGGGAGCAGTAATATAGTAATCTGTAAGTAATTATGAAGTAATAGGTTGCAACTAGTAGTATTTTTGATACTATGTTTAATTGTATATCTTCTATCTCAATCCCTTCCAGCTCAGGGTATTGTATGATTCTATGATTCCATGATCTGAAATTATGCCTATTCATTGTAAGTCAAGCACTGGTGCAACATGATGATTCTTATCAAAGTTTTGAATTACTTAAAACATATGTAAAACAAATCAAGAACAGACTGTCTCCCCTGGAATAGTCCAAATACTTAATCTTATATTTTTTAGTTACAGTGTAAGTACAGTGTAATTCTGGAGCTGAACAGAGTTTTATTACAGTGAGCATTTCGTGCATTTTTTCATTTCCTGGTTTTGCCACGTCTCAATTTCCTTACTTCAAATTTTTATTCCTTTTGCATTTTGTTACCCCAAAGTCATCTCAGTTCTAACTGAATACATTAGATTCCTTTTTGGATGCAAGCATAATACATGAAGCAGCAGGAATAATCAGAGTAACCTGTCAAATCAGACAGACTTTAAGGCTTAACTATATGTTATATGACAGTCATGACAGATATCTTTACTAAATGTTGCTAAGCAAGATAAAACACTATGTGAAATATGAGAGATTCATTAGTGTATTTGTGTATTTTTGTCCTTTGGAAGGGCAAATGATGATGAAAGAAACTTTGTTCCAGCTGTGATGGCTAAATTCGTCTATGAAGCTAAAAGAATTCTTTAAGCTTTCCTATGCTGTTTTCATGGGACTTAGTATAGCACTGGTAATAGTGGTGAAGTTAGACATACACTTACTCTTAAGGTCTTCAGCTGAGTGAAAATAAACAGAAAACACGAGTAAGAAATGTAAAACTAAACTTTGCTTTGATGCTTCTGATTAATTCCCTGTCAAACTAGCAAAAAGCCTCCATTTGCTTCAGTGTGGTGCGTTTGACAAAATGCACTCACAAAGGATATGAATGGGGCGTTTATGCAAACACTAACAAGGTAGCGAGACAGCGGGATCGAAGCTACTCACATTTCGAGGTGGGGGCAGTGATACAGAGCGCAAGAATTTTAATTAGAAATAATTAAATGTCAGAAATATGTATTGATAAAATCATGACCAAAACATGGATTGTGGATCCTTAAGGTTGCTGCTAGGTAACTGTCCTTGATTTTATTTAGAAACTCCAGCTTTATAATCCTTGCTAGAGTTTATGGGATAGATAGTGTCTTTTCCCTGCTGAGTGATTTATGATTCCTACATCACATGTAAGAATCATGAAGATTCACTATAGCTCTCTGTTTAAACGTCCTTCTAGTCCAGACAGAGAAACTGAGTTGGAATCATTCCTCATCTGCCAGTAGATCTGTCCCTCACAATGAAAGGGGGATAGATAATTCACAAAGAATGATTGATTGGTTGAAATCAGATCATCTTTCATATTCCTAAAAGCTGATATGAATTTTAAAATATCTCTTCAGATGTGATTTTTTTCTCTAAAAATATTTTTGAATTTTAGAGTTAATACTTTGTTATAGTATTTTTCAATCTATTACAGTACATTAATAATTTGAGAGATTTGATGAATTAACTAAGACTTATAAGGATTTTGGGTTTTTTGTCTGATATCAGACAAGTTAGTTTTGTTTTGAAGGGAAAATTTTTTAGTCAAAAAATATTTAAAATATTAAAAAGTAGTTCTGGTTACATATACTACTAATAATATATTTTTATGAATATTTATTAACAGAAATTTCAGAGTTTTTCAAACATATGACAAAATATTTCCAAATTTTCCATTACTGTAATTATTTTTGCATGTTATTGGATAATTTCTTTAAAAGTATTTGACTTTTCAGAATATTGGAATATCCTTTTTGTCTCATGGTTTCCTTCTCTGATGTATGCTGTCTTCCTCTACTTGACTGCATATCTAATTATTTTTCTTGTAGCAACCAATCATCTCAAAATTTTTAGTATTTTTAAATACATATTGGAAAAAGACATTTAGGATACTAAAATTGCAATGTATTGTAAATGTATTTTAGCTAATATTTTCTTCAATTTGAACAGGAAATGTAATCTAAAAGTAAAAATATTAAGAATCTCATTGAGAAATTTTAGTTTTGAGAGATTAGTTTTAAAAGATCATGGATTTTAATCCATGGAAATAGAAAATTTTTTCTGAGCTATTATTGCTGAAATTAATTAGAAAACAGAATGTTTCCTTGAGAACCCTGTGTCTTGCTTGTCTCACCTTTTTCTGCATTTTTGGCTTGTATCCTCCTAAAGCTCTTACCCTGAAATGTATCAGCCAGACAAGAATCATGATGTGGCGGTGAGGGCACCCCATCAGTGTTTGGAAGGACTGATAGATCTGAGAAAGTTCAAGAAACGCAGAGAAACAAAAGAGCTCAAAGATGAGGAGCAGTAGAGCTTAAAGAAACCCTGTAGAGGTGGGGTAATGGGATGGAGCATCACAAACCAGCCTCTCATGTTATGACCTCTTTAGCACTGAGTGATCTGGAAGAACACATCTGTTTTGTAAAGTCAATATGTCTTCATGATGTTTGTACTTGCATTCCTGATATATTAACTTTGGCCACACTTATTTATTTATCATGCTAAGCTGAAATTCACCTGAAGGTGTTTGGTTTTTATTTTTTCTTTTTTTAGGTTTGGGTTCTTTATCTTAAACCTGCTGGGTATTTGACAGGTGGTTCTCAGACTCTTTCTCATAAACATAGCAAACAAGGTATGCAAACAAATCTAGACAAATATTCACTATATACGCTGTTATGTAAGAAATGTAAAATATGGATTCAAATGTCAGGTCTCCCTACTCATTTCCTGAGCTTAGAGTAAATGTCTGGTGGAATCTAAGAAGTAAAGTACTTAAAAGATATGTGTAAATTCTCTTTGTGACTGAGCTTACCAGCCCTATGCAGAACAACTTTAGTATTCTGAGACCAGTCTCACTTGCCTAGTTCAGTTTGAGATGAAGAACAAGAGAAGTGAAACTTTAAAAATATATTATCCTTTCTCTGGAAGGGGTACTATCCAAATTAACTGAGCCCTAAAATTTCAAAGTATCTAGAAGCTGGAAGTCCTTTTATTCAGAACAGATACAGCTAGATTTTACACATGACTCATGAAATACAAAGGGAAATAGTTAATATTGTATTTAATAATCCAGTTTTGTAAGAAATAATCTGGCAGTTCTTAGAAACATTTATAAAAATGCCACTAAACTGGACCTTTAGTCAGAAAATGTGAAATAAGTTTTCTTCAAGTCTGCAGTTCTCTGCAAATCTTGTCAGATGGGAATATCTGCATTCATTATAACTTATTATAATGCATTTTACTTCTACAACAGCAGCTTGCCAAAAAAACTCAATACTTTTCAAATCAAAACTAGAGACTGACCTTCAAAAGCATGAAATTAACCTCTTGGTGCATGAGATGTTTCAAATTTCAAGCTTCTTGATGTATATGCTGGTTTTTGAACTTCTTAATTTATATGATTATGACAATGTGTATTGCTCACACAGCTAGAAGTCTGGGTAATGCTAATCTACAGGACTGATTGGAAGAGAGGTCTCTGCCTTCAGTGACATATAAAGAACAGTTAATGACAAACCAAGATGAAGGCATGATTGATAACATAACCAGTAAGGCAACCATGTGCTGAGAAGGTACAGGGAAATGCACAGAGGACTTTTTTCAGCTGTGTGTTTACTTGAGGGTAACTGCTGAGCCAGGTGTGCTGAAGAGCACAGGAGATGGTGAGACAACGTGGCTGCAGAATCTGCAGGGTGTGGTGGAGGAGCTGCCCTCAGCAGTTACCTCTCGGCACATTTAAGCACAAGCATTCACCTGTGGAAGTTTTGCAGCAGGGAAGGGGTGAAAACTGGAAGGGATCATGTGCAGATAAGAGTTTGAGGTCATGATGGAGAAGAAGTAAGAAGGGGCAAATTTTTACCAAGACCTATGCCTGGAGTTAAAAGAAAAAGTGAAAATAGCATTCAGATGATAATAAAGGAGAAGAGAAAAAAATTATTATCACCATAAAGAAGGGTGGCAGAGAGGAGGAAAGATACTTGTACAACAACATCGACAAATACTATGATTAAAATCTTTTTGTCAAAAATATTCAGCAGACTGCTGTTATAAAACAGAAAATTAAAAAAAACCCGAAACAAAACAACAAAACAACCCATTTACTAGGCATGGTATCATAAAATATCCTGGTTTGGAAGTACATGTCTTACAGAATCTATCTGCCACAAAGAAAGATAAAAGATTTGTTTCAAAGATAAATTCCTATCAAAGCTGGAAATTTGTCAACGAGGAATTATATATGCTTAAAAGACTATTTATTTATTCACAGTACAAGTACAGACACTGAAGTGCTGTGACTGTGGGAAAATCCAATGTGACCCTTGTACCAGAGGACATATTTCCAGGAGACACTGTCACCAGTGAGACTTCACACAGAAGCTCATTTATAATGTGTCTGCTACACTGAAGTACTAAATAAAAACAGTTACTGTTTTTCTTTAATAGACAGATTTACAAGGCCTATGTTGGTAACTAAAAAGCTGGAAAATTTGTCTTATTAGGGAAAACTGAAGGGCAGAAAATAAAAGTTTATGTAGAAAAATCTTTGCACTTTAAAAATACATCAATTTGATATGGGCTAGGGAAAAAAATCTGTATCTGAAAAATAATGCTGGTATAGGAATAAATGGATATAAAGTGGTGATGGGTACAAACATTCAGACTGTAAACTAAAGTAATAATTAAAACTAAGGAAAAAGCATATGGAAAGCAAAAAACCTCAACCTCTTAGCTGATGTGTTGAGAGGAAAACCTCTCTCTAAAGAGGAGCCTGAATGATGTCTGAAGTCAGCTGACTTGTGTACATATCGTCAACACTGGGGAGACCGGACTTAATGATCCAGGATCCCTCTTCTAGTGCTGTGTCCCTGGGTTTAAAGGCATCTTCATGCAATCGAAAGTATTGCTCCTGTAACCCACAAACAAGCCTGAATACTTAGAAATGGAGAAATAAAACTGACATCCTTAAGGATAAACATGGGGGACTCTTCATTCAAGATGTATCAGTGCTGTCATTAAAGACATTGATGTACTGCAGCTTCTCTGTCTCTGAAAGTGATGAGTGGTGTGAAATGTCTGTTCAAGACCTACATGACATTAGTGAAATGAAATCTTTGGAATATAAATCCCTTGGCATTGGCAGAGCATAGAAAACCATTTCTCATTTTATTAATTTGTGACTCTGGAAAGGCACTCCACAGTTGTGCTGATTATTCTGAAGTATTAAACTTTCAGTTTTCTGGTTTCTCCAGATAAAAATAATAGTGTGGGTCCATGTCTTGGTTTAAAGACAATTTAAGAGACGGACACTCCAAAATTATTTACCTCCCCTTTAGTTTTAACCAATACCTTTCCACCAATAAGGAGAGACAAATATGAGTAGATATAAAACCCCATATTTACTGAAAAAAACAAAATAGCAACAGGCAAGAAAAACAGTAATAATCACTAGTTACAAAGTTGCTGAAAGCTCATGGGCTCCCTGGGAAGGAAGAGAAACTAAAAATGCTGAGGAAACCTGGCATCCTCCATAGACAACCGTGTGTGTGGGAAGACAAACATGGTGTTAGCACTCCCCTCTCTCCCGACTGTGTGTGCAGAGAGATAACAAAGAGAGAGAAAAAAAAAAACAACACAGAAACCAACAACAACACAGAAACTCCCCCACACAACAACCAAAAGTGAGCAAGGACAAAACAAAAAGAAAAGCCTGGACTCCAAAAATATATCTATTAGAATACAATAATATTTTGGGTTACCCACTACATGCCAATACAGATGACGAATCCAAGAGGAAAATCTAATAGTTCCTATGAAGGATGAGTTTTCTGGCTTATCAAATAAAGCTATAGCATAGATCACAAGGGTTTATGATGTAGAGGGGAAATACCAGTGCCAGTGGGACACAATGGGATCCGTACTGCAAGATCAGATGAGAATACCTGGGAATACTCAGGGAGTTTAGCACTTTGGGGCAGTCCAAATGGCATCCCCGTGGTGACACAGCCTGGATAACAACAGGTAATAAGGGAAGAGTGTACGTATAAACTGTTGATGTGAACAAACTACCTTACTTTTTACCTCAGAGTAAGAGGAGTTTAGCCAAAATTGATAATGCTGTGAGGAAATCAGCAATGGTGACATTTACTCAAGATGACCATCAACCTGATTAAACAGTAACGAAATTGCTGACAAAAGCAAAGAGTCAGCTGAAGCATGAAATGAAATTAAATATAAAAGAACAAACATTTGCAAGCGTGGGAAGTGACTTCAGAATGGGAAGATGGAAACAACAGTAGTTAAACTCAGTTTGATGCTGCCAGAACTTTCTCCACAGTATCATAACTCTGCCTTGGCTAGAAAGAGATGAGCAGAGAGTACCCAGCACATGCAGTGACAATGTGGCTTGCAACAAGAAAGAGATCCACAACTGAGGTTTGCATAGGTGACCTCCTTTCTCTACTGTGGGCATTATGAGATATTAGTTACATATAAAGTTGGAGCATCTGCGTATTCAACAAGAGATGTACATATGGAGAAACACCCCTGTTCTTTTCAGGTTGAGAAGTTCTTTTCAGGTTGAGAAGTTTTGCCCTTTGACACTTGCCATTTCTTTTCCTGTCAGTAGGTATTAATATGCAGGAGACACTGATAAAACAGATGGACACCTGAAGACCTTGCCTTCAAGAAACCTTACCTTCCAGCATCTTTCAATGTGAAAGTGTTAGAACTTCAAAATTGCCTTTGCTAACCTGACTTCTGGATACATTTGTAAAGTATCCTATCCACTGCTTCCTAGTTTATAATCCCTTGAGAACAATCCGTTTCCTTGTCTTTGTAAATGTTTCAATTTAGCAATCATTAACCATCTTTCAGCTTTCTCAACAGTCTACTTATGCATACCAGGATGGTCAGTGGAGTTTGCAAAGAAACTTTTCCTATACATCTTAAGAAGGATTTCTTACCAGCTCCTTCTCTGTAACTCCTCATAGACTTCCAAACACTTGATGGATTTTCCGCTGAGCCACCTGCTTGAACAGTGCTCTGTAGCTCCAGGTATGCTGGCCTCTAGCTGAGATCCAAGTAGTAGCTCAAATGGTACAGCAGATATTTGCACAATTAAATATTATCTTTCTGTGATGGACTATGGGGTCACATGGCTGAGGGAATCATAGGCCAAATGCACTAATTCAGAAGTCACCACTTTTTGTGTGCCACCAGAAGTTATGGACTTCAAAGCACTCCACAGCAAACTTCAGAGTAGCTAAAGAGAATTTAGAAGCACACTTTTAAGCCCTTCAGAAGAGTGGTTGGCCCCATTTGTAATCCAGTCCCTAGTCGACCTCACACAGAGCTCTTGCAGATCTAGCTATCAGATCCACTGAGAAGTAAAACAGCTTGGCCAAGTTAAATTTCATTTGTTTGATGAGAGCTTCTATAAACATTACATACCACCTATGTTTTTAGAGACACAGGAAAGATTTAAATGCACAGGCCTTCTGCCCAGAAGTAAGTCAAGGAGAAATGAAAATGTCGTATTGTCAGAAGCAGCCAAATAGGTGCAATTAGTTTCTTCTTGTTTCAACCTAGTGCACCTCAGCACTGACCTCAGGTCTTTTTCACATTTTCTGAACTAGTTCCACTGAGATTAGGTACTTTATTATTATTAGTTGTACTAGTTACTAGTCTACTTATTTTCTTCTCCCTTTTGACTCTAAATATAATTCATAGTCAGATAAGCCCTGATATGTATTACTTCCCCTAACCATCCGACCACAGTCAGGACAAGACTTGAAGTTAAGCCTGAATTTTAACTTCTTGAAGAAATAATTAAATCAGTGTTAGCAGCAGACCATGTGGAAAGTGTCTGCCTAATAATTCATTACCACCAGCCTCTCTCTAATTTGCTGGTGTGCATGGCACCCCTACAGTAGTGTGAGAGAGGCAACAGATCATTTATATAAATTAAAATCAATAGGGGGCTGAGTACAGAGCCCAGTGGAATATCCTCTGGGCAAGTGGAAATTTTAAAGACTAAGGACTTAATCTTAGCTGCTTGACTTCTTTCATCAAGGTAAGACTTAAAAAGATTAATTATAATTTATGAAATATTAATACCTGGAAAGCTTTTGAGCACAGATATTGTATTTCTGCAGAGTCAAAATGAAGGCTTTTTCAGGTTTCAAAATACAGTGTCAACAAGGCAAACTTTTAGAGCTTTAAAAAGCTTATTATTTTCAATATCACTAAAGAAGATTTTTTTTCTCTTTCCCTGAGCAACAGGGTTTTTTGAAAATAATTAATTTATTGCCAAGAAGTATAATTTCTGATGTCTTTGAAATGTGTTTCTTGATCCAAAACCAGAAGGGAAAATGATTTTTTCATATTTTTACTTCTGCTACAATGTAATTGTCACTTCTTTATCTGTGAAGTTTCTATCCTTGACTTTAGTAGGCTCACTGGTTCTAAGGCTATAACTTACAGTAGGTGAGAATCTGGCCCAAAGCCTTCATGCATATATTTATAGTGAGAGAATTATTAGATGGATGATAGATATCTAATATTTCTGACATTCAGAACATACAGAGACTCGAAGGTCTAAGAAGTCCTTATTACTGTAATGGCTGCAGCACTGCATTTCACAGAACAGTTAATGACATCTGGATGCATTGAGTGACTTGTTTAAAGTAATTCAGCAAGCAAGTGGTGGAGTCCCAAAGCCCCTTGCTGTCACCATTAGACAGAAAACACTGCTTCTCTCAATGGGTTAAAGTTGACAGGCAATAAAAAATAACCCTTTTCTTAAACACAGTGCAGATAATAACTCAGGCTAAAATCTACATTTGTTAGTTTCAAAATATATACATTAGCCTCCTACAGAATGATATTACTATTTAATTTGATTTTTTCTGCTCTGACGTCTTGTACTCTAGTCCTGTTTACAGTTCTGCTTGTTCTCATTCCACCCAGATTATAAATGCTTAGGTTCAATATCTTTACTGGTATTGTGAAGTGCACTGCTTATCTACTGTGTGCTATGGGTAATATATAATGAGACATTCTGGGGCTTGTAAGACTAAACTAAATGTAGTTCTGGGAACCTTGGTATTATCTATTGAATATTTTCCATGTGTTGCTTTTCAGCATTTATCTGGAAAATAATTACATGCATGTGGCCAATAGGCAATTCCTAACAGATACTGCCATCTAACATAAAGTATTTTGCTTTGAATTGAGCACAACTTCTACTTTCTGCACTTTGTTTCTAAGGATACAGTCATGAACAGGGAACATTTTCCTCAGGAGCTCATCTGTTCCTGCTGCTTCTCCCTCACCTGAAGTCATAATCCTTGGTTTGTGGCTATAATCAGCTCTGTGGAAACTAATTGTGATGTCACAGGCAGAAGATTATGACTTCAGGGGCAGAACAAGCAGCGGGAGCAGGTGACCTCTAAAACACAAGATGCCTCTTTTCATGCAAAGATTGTTCAAATGAAAAATGGGACCAAAATGGGCCTATCTTTGAGAAGAAAATGTTTGTTCAGGTTTATAAAAGGCATTAATTGGATTGCAAGAGTTAATTTGAAGCGAAATTCTCTGTGATTATATCAAGAAGAGATAATATATTCAGCAGCAGCTGAATTACTAAGTTTGGCTTCTAATTTCTCATTTGATTAAATGACAAACACAACTACTGATGCAATCAGCAACTTATCTATCTTTTCACATAAAACTGGAACCATGTAAAAACTCATTTCCTCTCTAGCTGACTTTTACTGTGAACTCAGTTGTAAAATGGGTCAAATTTTTAAAGGTTTCTGCTTTTTTTTTTCCCTTTCATTTCATGTAGTGTACTGATCAGAGGGATTTTTTTTTGATAGCTTTCTAAGGGAATGTTTGTGTGATTTAACAGCTTGTTTTATGACAGCATTAAAGAATCAGAGTTGATTTGTGTGGGTTTTGAAATTTTTTTTTTCACTTTGTGTAATAGTCAGAAAGTTAGTAGGGAAATATTACTTGTACTAACCAGAGTTTTTTCTTCAGTCCTGTTCTGAGAAAATGTAGCCGAGCATTTAAACAGCATCTTAAACAGTTTCATAGGAAAGATTCTTGAGATCAATTCTCACTTAAAATCCCTACTTATTGCATGTTATCATTGAGATTCAGACTGCAAATGTGGTTTTATCACCATACAGATTCATCTGCAGATGATGGATCTGTGCTCCATGTGAAAGCATGGAGGTTTTGGTGGTCTGGATACCAGTCTATCAGGAGGCTGAGTGGAAATAGACATTTGTTTTAGGTTGGATTCCTACTCTTTTTTGTGTGTGTCACTTTCCATTCTAGAGAAATGTAGTTTGGTCCAGGTAAATGACACTTGGAGAATAATTTTTTTTTTTTTTTTTTTTTTTTTTTTAAACTTTGGGATAAGATTTTGTTCCTAAAGGAGGATTTTCTTCTTGCTAAGATAGTCATTTAACCTGCTGCGTTATTTGTGAACAGCTTCATATCTACATCAGAGATTTGAACTTAGATGACTGGCTTCTTTAAAATATAAAACATGACTGGCTTCTTTAAAATATAAAGGGGCTGTTGCACAATACTGAATGCTTATTGAACTGTAATCTTCTCTTGAATTTTGTGCTTAGGGATGCTAGCCACCAAAAAATTACACTTAAACATGTAGGTCTGTTCTGCATGCTCACATATAACCATTTTGTGTCAGTTTTATAATCTGTAAATTGGAAACTATAAGCACTTTTTTTTTGAGATTGGTGGCTACAAAATTTCCAACACATGTAATTCGTGTATGAAATCATAATCACTGCCCCAACAAAGTAAGTGTGTATCTGATGAGAAAATACTGTATTCATATTTTCTGGGAAAAAAAACCCCAACAAACACAAGCAAAAAAGCCCAACTCCAAAATTCCAAACTAACAAAACAAACTCCCACAAAATTTATCTCCCCTGTAAGCACCTGTACATGATGAATTTACTACATTGGTGTTAGTAAAGAATTATAAAGGACTTGCATTTCCTTAAATGAACATGGAAGAAAAAGAGTTTTTTATAAGTTATAGGGTTAAATTGTGCAAAAATATCATCCTATCATTACATAATTTTTTCCAGGTAGTACTAAAATACAGAAAAGCGTGAGGAAGCAGTAGGTAATTAAGAGAAGCCTTACTTTGTCATTCATAGGTGCTGTAAGTGGCAACTGGTATTAGACTATTCTTGAATAGACAGTTTAATAAAAGCCCATGTTCCTCAATGACATTTAACTACAGCCTTTTTACAGATTTAACATGCAAATCTATTTATTTTGATGAATGTTTTAATTTTTTCCCCCTAGAATGTCCAGTCTGTTTTGCACATTGGTGGATGGTAAAATTCTCCCAGCCTTTCTCCGGACCTTTTGCAAGTTCAAAAATCACTGATAACAAGAATTTGTTTCCAGTTTAATCTCACCAATTATGGTTATTTGAGGGCAGAGCACTGTAGACATAGTGCTCATTGACATAATAGCACAGATGAGCTGAATAAGAAAGCATCTAACAAAATTACTTGGAATAAAGCTGCATCTCTTTATGTCTTATTTTTATATACAAAGAAAAGCAACACTGTAAGGATTTTAAAGTTTTTATCTTTATGTACACAGTAAACGCTTTTATGGAAAATCTTATTAAAGAAATTCCAGGCTTCAAGGAGGAAATAAAACCATAATTTAGTTCCCTATTCTACCAGCTCACATACAGCTTCATCTGAGTGGTGCCTTTACCTTACAGTAAAAACCCCATAGCTTCTTATATCACTAAAAATGGTATCTTTAAAATGGTTGGGAGTTTCTACTATGAGACCAGTAAAAATTTGGATCCAAAGGAAAAAGATATGAAATTTATTTTTGGTCAGCTCTAGATCTTATTGAGGGTCTCTTAGCTATTTGAGATGATAAAAATATATTTTCATCAATGAACACAACAGATATGTTCTACCTTCTATGTCATTTGAAGAGTTATTTACTAACTTTGGAAAAAATATTAGAATAATCAATACAAATATTGTTTATAGACTCCTTTATGTCAGGAAGCAAACTGCTCCAGAGTGAAAGACACAACCCAGCTTCAGAATAATCAATGAAAAAAAAATTTAAAAGTGTCCTACTTTATTCTTGCTGTTCTAATGTATGTTTCACCTTAGTTACTAGCTCATTGCGAGGTATAATGAATTATTAAAACTAGGTTTTATTTGTGGGAGCAATCTTCTGTTGCATTTCTGCTTAACTAATTCTCAGATTCAGTAAATTGCAGTAGGTTTCACAGCTGTTAAGTATGATTTGGTGAGTTATTTCTATGTTTAGGATTATTTTAGGTGCACTCCTCTGTAACATACTCTAAAGAGCCTTTTCAAGAGATTTTATTCTAGTTTTTAAAATATAATTGGGGATTCTTCCATAGATTTATTCTGCTAATGAATGAACCATAAAATACTTCCTTGTTATTTTTAGTCCTGTTTAATCAAAAATAGGTTTTCTCCTTTGTTTAACATTTGATATTTACAGCAAAAGATACATAATCAAATTAAGGCAACAGAAGCAAAACTTCAGTGAGGATTAAGGGCATTTTGAGATTACAGAACAGCTGCTCACACTCATTCTAGAACTGGGACATCTGTAAATTCCCAGTAGTCTAATATTCTGATTCTTGGAAAGATGATGGAAATTGTCTACCTGTTATCATGTGCTGGAGACACATTCTTCTAATTAATGTAAGGTGCTTGATCTTAAATTTAGATATGATTTAGACTTACAAATTAACACAATCCCTTCCAGTCTATTGTAGCCTGTACAGAATTAAGTTCAGAGAATTAGAAGCAAAAGAACTGGAAACAAGGTATAATTTTTATTGAAGAAAATACATTTTAATAGGTTCTCAAAATATCTTTTTTTTTTTAATGTAGCTGCACACATACACACAAAAATCTGCTCCTTTTTAACCCCTGTGTTGCTACAGATATGCTTGATAAATTCCTGTAGGGTAGAAAAATATCAAAACAGTCTTCCATGTAAAATATACAAAATATACAGGCATAACCTTCAGTGTGGCAGAGTAAAAGGCATCTCATCTCCCTCTGGTTAAGACTCATTCTCTTTGACTGTACAACCTCAAAAATTTTCTATACTTAGTATTTTCTTTCAGAATTTGGGGCTTCTTATTTTTCATGTATTCGGCCAGCAGAACAGTCAACTTTATTCACTGATGTGGTTTGCTACTTTATACCTTCTAATTAGCATTGTCTGGAAAGACTCTATTGGTCCTACCTAATGTCTAAACACAATTATGGCCTTTGAGTTTATAATCTCTAACAAATATATTATTCTGTTTGGAAATCCCTAGTTCATTGTGTTCTTTGAATTACAATTGCTATTAGAATATGAGGACTATCAGTCATACAGCCAGAGGTGATAAAATTGGAAACTGTCTTTGATTAGTTTTGGTTTAAGTAAAGAAGTCAAGAAATTTGCTCAAGAGATTCACTTTCTTTACTTTAAATGTTTTAATTTCCAAACTAGCTGTCAATATTCACCTGTCTCAGAGATTTGAAAGCAAAAATGAAATTTTAGTTTGAAATCCAGTGCTTAGTAACAAAAAGATAGCAAAGTCAACTGTTTTTATTTGTTATCAATATCCTAGTAGGATATCTGAAGAAAAAGGTTAATTTTAATTATCATTACTGAAAGATAGTAATAACATCACATACAAATATGTAACTATTAATACCGTTGACAAATCAAAGTTGTAATCGAAGAGCTTCCTTTCCCAACTTTGAAGTGTTTTACTTATATTAGTTTCCTTCTCTAGAGATGTTTTGTTACCTGAATGGCAGAGGTCTCCTGCTCACACAGTTTCTGTATAAACCCTCAGCTTACATGGATTAATGTACCTTAAGAAACACAGGGGGAACATTCCAACTCATTAACATTTGAACTTAGTTTTCAGTATGTTATACTCAGAATTAAATTCAATTATATTTTCAGTTAAGCACTTTCCAACTTACACATTAGATATAATTATCAACAAGTTTTTATGTGATGAGCTCTAAGCTAATAAAATTATTAGAAAAGTCCTTAGGAAGAAAATTAATTTTCCAAAGTTTCTCACAAAGTATTGGAATACAGAGCACTAGCCCAACAATTTGTCGTCTGTTACGTTTCAAATTCCTTGCCTAAATACCTTAATGTATGGAACTTATTTTTATTTAAGATACTTTGGTGAACAAGAGCACAGTAAATGGCTCTAGTGTAAGCATTCATTTTTCTTCTTTGACATGTGAAATACAAAGCAGGTCACTCTAATTAATCAAACTTTTAGGATACTGGGTGGGGTTTTGTTTTCTTTCTTTTTAAATGTTTTAGTTCTCTCTTTTCTGAGTAACTTCTCCTGATGTTCACTGCTCTGGCAGCAAAAAGTGCAATTTACATTTTTTGACTAACAAAATTGATTAGAAAATCATATTAGTCATCTTCTCTTGAAGGATAAGTGCAGACGGAGACTGAAAGTCTGAAATCTCTGTAAGATACAGTATAAAATGTTTGGCTTTGCCTTGATTAACTAAGGAGATTGAGATACATATTGAATTGCAGCCATATTTAATAATGAATTTACATAGACTTAATTCTACTGATTCAATGACGTGTATTTATCCACCTAATAAAGCTGTTCATTTGATAAAGTTATTGAAATTTTAAAACTACCATGGTCTGTAGAGATTATATTATAATAACCTGATACAGTGACAACAGAAAAAAAGGAAACACATACACACACAAATTAATGCAAACATAAAATCATTTTTAATAACAGTTATTTCTGTATTCACCAGAGAAAAGCCCGGACGTAAAACTGTGCACCACCTTGACAAATAAAAGAAAGATCTTTTAGGGAAGAATGGAATCAGGTTGCCCAGTGTGACTTTATTTTCTAGCAAACAGCCTTCACTATGTGGAAACTCAGCCATCTGCTTTTCATACCTGTCTGGTTTCTCACATGCAGTTCAGCTTTTTCGTGACAGCATTGCTAGCAAAAAAGATACATAAATCATGTCCTTGATTTTATTGGTACTACAAAGCCCACGCAGTGTCTTACACCTTCCGTATTCCTGTCCTGATAAAAGGTGTGTTCCAGTCACAGTAAAGACAAGACCGTAGGGAGAAATACTTTGGCAATGTAGTTTGTCTTAACATGGACTGCAAAAGACTGCATTTTCCCTGCTAGCTACTACATCTTATTTAAATTCCCAGGAATCTGAGAGAAATCCACTAGTACTTTGCAATAAATTCAGTTGTTAGTACACCATTAAACCTTGCATTATTTTCTTAACGTATGGCAATTACAGGAAGTTCTTAATAACACAATTTAAAGCACTGTGAACATTAAGAGTTCAATAGCCCTAAAAGTTTCCAGAAACACATTTTTGTCTTTTTTTTTGTATAGCTGGAACTTAAAACCAAGGAACTGAACAAAAAGAAATAAAACCCCAAAATATCCAGACTAAGGAAGAATACCTCATTACATATATATTTTTATATTTATCATTGCTTTAGTTTTTTGTAGATATTTAAAACTATTTATAACTTCCAATTGCCATATACTTCTGGTTTTCTATAACATATAATTTAGAACCAAGAGCTTACCACATACTCAGTCTCAATCCAGGTATAATTATGCTTTTTTGCTATTTTTTCTGTGAAAGTCAATATGAGATCTTTGACTACGAATTTCATGTTGCTTAAAATCCTGATCTCCAAGAGTTTTTGCTTTAAAATTCTATTCCTCAGACGTGTTCATATATTCTTGTGGAAATCGTCTGATATGTTTTTGCGAGGATTTTTTCAGGCTCCTATTGTTGTTGGTGGTGACATCTGTAAGGGTACTAGACAAAGCTTTTGAGTCGATGCTGTAAATTCCTTGGATTCCCCAGTTCAGTGTGTTGGACTTTCAGCTACAGTGCTCAGCAAGGTGATGCAGAATCATTGTCATACATTGAAGATTTCCAGAGATAATTTTGTGACTCCAGTACCACATCGACTGTTTTAGCCAGATAGAAGCTAATGTGCCTCTGTTGTTTTGTCAGCTAGGGATGAAATACAAGGAGTTGCTCGGGCAGTTTGTAGGACACCAGGGCTAAACCTCTTTTGGGAAGGGGGATCCTTGCACGGCGTTAACACAGGGAGAGCCGGTAGATGCCGCTCGAGGCTGCCGAGCAGCGGCCGCGGCTGCAGGACACGCACCTTCCGCTGCTGCCCCAGCTCCTAACAGCGAGCCCGCGGCGCCTGCTGGCATCTGATGTCCCGGCATTCCCAAACCTCTTGTCTTTCTACAGACGAATAGCAACTAAAAACCTTATCAAGCTAGAGTTCAAAACACCTTCATTTTCATCCAGGTCTACACCTTAGGGGCTCATGTAGATCTTAGTGGTGCAAGGTTAATTCTTTGTGGACTCCGTAGATGTTAGTATTTTTTCTTGTGCTACTTAATTGACATCTGTGATAGTCTATGTGGTCCTGTCACATGCCTCGTTTCTGGAAAAGCCCATGTTGTGGAAAGGAAAATTAGATATTAAATTTTAAGAATAAAAGCAGGAGCTGGAAAGATGAAGAATAAAAGTTGCTGCTGTAATGAGGAAAAACCCACCAAAATCATAAGTCAGAGCTAGAAGTTCCTGTATAGAAAAGTGTAAGCTGCTATGATTATAATGAGGTGGATTTACAAATACAAGGGGAACAGAAAAGAGACCATGTGGTAGGAACATAGAAAGAGTAAGCCCAAGGTACACAGCGGGGTCAAAGGTCCCTCTGTGCTGACATGCTGTTTCTGACAGCTGCTAATACCAAACCGTAGAGGTGCACAGGAACAAACCAAGTGCATAGTCCTGCTGCCCCAGGGTATTCTTCTCTTCAGCCGTTTGTGACCCAGTGACTTTTAAAGCCAGATATTTCAGCAGTTGTTTCATATCTTCGATGAGGAGACAGTGTGATAGATGTGAGGATTGCTTGGATGTACAATCAATGTAAACCTTAAGAAAACAGTGTCCCACCCAATGGTTGTTTTTATTTGCAGTAAAACGTAAGATATTCTGGTTTCAGTTTAAGGGAACTTTGGCTCAAATGTCCATTTTGTGGTTTATGTCACTGCAACTGATCACTGCTTGGCTGAGTCCCCTAGCAGTGTGAGATCTCATCCCTACAGCTACATAACACTTATTCTATCTGTCTTCTTCTCCTTTCCCCACTCTTTTAGTCTGTTTGAATGGCTAATGGCATCTAGTTATTAATCTTCACAGGGTCAATATTTAAGCTGAAATAGCTCACTCCTTTGCCACCTATTCCTGTCTTTGTGTTTCTTTTTATAAGCTTGGTATTCTAGAGCTATTTGTCTTCCTCTATGAGCGTTGGAGGTTTTATAAGACAATCCATATTAAGACAATTTTGTTTTGTAGAAAAAGGCATTATCGCCAAACTACTAAGCTTAAACTGTCAGAATCCCACGACATGCCTGGATTTACAGTTTTCTGGGGGTTTTGGTTTTTTGTTAGTTTTGTCTAGTTTGGGTTTACTTCTTTATTTATCCCTTCGAACATGTACACATTTATTGTCATTATTGACAAGGAATTATTTTTGGGAGAGTGATCACACAGCTCTTCCTCTGATGACATACCATGATAACATAATTTGTTAAGGGAAGATCATAAGTGTGAACAGTGTGAATAAGCAGGGAAATCAATGCCACCAGAAAAAGTTGATATTGCTTAATGAAGTTCAGGACTTGGGAAGTCCTCTGTCTCTTGCCACTTAATACTAGTAGAAGCAATCTTGTTTCCAGTAATTTTTTAAAGTTTTGTTATATGGGCTGATAGCTTCTGAAGTCTAAGGTAGGTATCTCAACACACTTATTAAAATGATAGGGCATAAATTTTCCAGTCAGCAACTCAGTGTACAGTCAGGGTGCAGAGAAACATCTGCTTGCATCATGGATATGAGAAAAACACAAAATTATGTATGGTAGGTTACAAGTTTCTAGTGTTCCTATCTTAAACGAAGGAATATAATGCATCACATGGTATGTAAAAGAGGTTTCTCTCAAACTCCTGAAATAAAGTATACTTTTCATATGCTATAGAACTAGCCAATGACAAGCATTACTATTTAATGCTGAAGCTAAGATCTCTGCTATATACAGCAAGCCAATATGCATATATATAGAGATAAGGAGAGTTATAATTAGAAAGCACTGAAGAACAAGATTTGCAAGGGAAATAAAAATCTCATGAGCATGACATGAGTTTTGGCAAAGATTTCACTAAGGAAGATGATCCTCTGCCCTTTGCAGTGTCTTTTTAACTTTCCTATGAAGCATCTAGTATTTTCAGCTGTGAAAATGCCTGTCTACATGCTACAGGAATAATAGTTTTGACTCAGAGGGGCAAGTCTTATTAAAAGAAAAATAAAGAGGTTTTTATAAAGGGAGGAAGTAAATGTGAAAAGGACAAGACCCCAGGTGAGACTCTCTAATTTAAATAAGAATGTTATCTGTTACTTCTCAAGTGATAAGGAGGACAATATCATTACACAATTTATTTTCATTTGCATTTCATAAAAAAGTTAATCAGAATATAAACATGTTAAAGTGTTTTCTAATCTGGTTTAATGTACATCAGTGTGAAGTCACCTTCAGTAAAAGAAACATCAGCCAAGGGCAGAAATAGTCTTCTTTTCTTACTGCACTTTACTTACACGTTATAGATGCTTATTTCCTTGATGTTGATAGAGAGCACCTTGATTTTTATTTTCTGATAAAAATGTATAGAAATTCACTTTTTTTTTTAAATGAATATGGGTATGGAGAGCTATCCATCTTGACTATGGGAGATTTCAATTCTTTTTTCTTTTGCACACAATTCACAATTCCAGAAAGGAATAAGACCTCTAAAGCTGTAAATAATTTTTCTTCCCATCGTAAAAGCCAGACCACTTACTTAAGACCCTATTGTAGCATAGGAAAACATGATGTTTGCAGGCAAACCTATATTTGTAGACTACACTGATTTTTTTCTACACCAGCTGAACTTCCAGTCATCCACTTTTCTGGAAATGCAGAAACAGGAGCTTCTGAAATGGCATTAAGCAGCTATAAGTTGTTATAAACCTACATGACTGTAGCATAAGTTTAGAAATCTACTTTATACATTGTTAAAAAGAGGAATTTTAGATTATGTACATGTTTTAAGGAGGAGCTGAATCTCGCCCTTCGCTTGTAGATAACCTTCGCCCTTCTAATTAGTTTAAATATTTTTTGAGCCATATATTTCCATAAAGTATCTCAGTAACTTTATTACTTTTTGCATGTGTATGCTTTCATCTTTATTATATTGATTTTTCAAGTTCACACAAAAACATTTCTGAAATTTGTCATCCTCTTGTTATGAAATGAACATAATATTATAAAACAACAACAGCAGCACTTTAAAATTCTGCACTGACTTGAATATAACCACTGCAATACCCCCATGCCCATATCTAATTGTATGATATTGTGAAGAAGACTGCTCAAGAAAATGTGCAGTATAAAACATATTTATCCCTATACTGATAGACTATTTGTCTATATTGCTGAAAATGAATTTTGCTGATAGCAAGGTGTCTTTAGCATGTCCTTAATTAGTTCTTAATAATTAAATGCTGTAGCAAAATGTTTAAAAATGCCATTTTCTGTAAAAAAAGGCATAAGAGAAAATAAGAATAAAAAAAATGATAAAAATTTGATATTTTAAAGATACCAGTAGAGAAAATTATATCCAAATATATCAGAGTATAAACAACGGAAAAAAACGCTAGTTTCATTGGCTTATTGTGAAAGAGAAGTATTCAGATAAGTACCTCTTTTCACAATGGCATTCTGTCCCTGGTGCCATAAGTAGAACTTAGAACAGGAAATACTCTTAAGTGCCTATCTGAGGGCCAAGCTACGCTGCTCTAGTGCAGAGCAATATTACAGATGCCTAACAAAGATGTGGACATAACACAGTGCAAAGCCTGGAAATAATAACTCAAGGCCCAGAAGCATAATAGATGTACTATTTCCATTTGTGGACCTCACATACTTGAGAGATGTAGTGATCCAAGAGCACCTCTAGATGATTTAGACATATTGTGAATATTCTTAACTGAGTCTGGAGAACAGGTTTAAGTGATTTTTCAGCATCTCAGCTTCTCCATCTGTTCAAGTTGTGAGCATGATGTCTATATATGACTCAAAAGTTGTTGAGAGACCTAGATCACTGAAGTGTAAAACACTTTAAAGACTGTAGATGAGATTGCTGTATAATTTTATGGTAATTCCAAGGAAAATGGATTTACTATTATAAGGCCTTAGAATAGTGAGGCAAACAAAGGTAGGCATATGAAAGTTGCTTTCATATTATTAGAAAAATTGTTTTAAAAAATAATTTGAAAGCATCCATGCTTTGATAGTCAAGGTCACTTTTACCTGAATTAAAAATGTTTGCAGGTGGTTGAAAAGTTCAAGGCAATATTCAACTCCATTTGGATGTTTCTATTTCTTTAGATTTACTATCTCTGTTATCACAGTAGTTTGGACATTTGTAATAATCACATGGTACCATAATTCAGCATCCTTACATGGAAAACTCATGGGAAGAGTGTTTTAGTGTTTTGAAAGAGATGGAATGAACACCACTGACAGGATATCTTTTTCATGGAAAGTGAAAAGAGTCACCTACAACTTTTAAGGGATGTCTTTGGGGACTTGTTAATATTCACTGTGAAAATAGTCAAAGCAGATTGGAAAACCATATAGGAATGAAGGGAACAAAGCCCATGAAGAAGTGACACCTGGGAGTGAATAAGCATATGGTTTCCGACTGGGATCTGACTGAGATGGATCAACCAGCAGGAGAGGTGACAATCCAGGACTGCTCAGAAATGCAGGACTGTGCAGACACAGAGACATTAGGTATTGGCATGAATCAAGAACACAAACCATTATAAATGCTGGAGTTAAGCATTCTGACATTGAGCAAGTGTGTTAAGAGTAGAAGAATCAGGTAGGTCATTGCACTCAGTCCTCATCAATCAGTAAAAACTTTTAGTTCAGGTAAGCCTAGAGAACTTTTGAGTTTTTTGAAGATCAGACACCTCTCTTGAGACCCTTGCTGTTGCATGACTATTATTTTTGTGTCTCTTAGCTACTAATTTTTACTGAAGGGTTGCTTTTATTCTGAATAGTTCCCCAGCCTAGACAGGCTACTGTTCCTCTACCTATGGCTACTGTCCTGATAAAAGGCATGGATGTAGCCAGCAAGACACCTTATCCTAAATCTATTTTCCTGCAAGTTGATCCTTTAAGAGAGGTGATAGAACCTCTGACACATGAGCTATTTAAAACTGCACTGAACAACATGCAAAGCAGAATATTCAAAAGAGCAATACTATCCTAATAGACAAATTGAGTAGGTAATCTATTACATCTCTTTAACCTTCACTGCCATCTGATAGGTTTTTTAAAGGAAATTCTGTGCCTTCAGGTTCCAATTAAAAGAAACATCGTATTGGAAAAGATCTCTTGTATTACTGAATCTAGTTTCCTTCTCCTACAGGCAACAAAGTAAAACCCATCAATTGCTCTCTATCATAGGATAAGTGTGTTAAGAATAAACATAGAGA